>PKRV01003144.1:1183613-1266255 GCA_003709505.1 Hyphantria cunea | reverse complement strand
TCATGATAAGTTGGGTCGAATTTTTGCACCCAATAACTATTGCCGCAACCGCGCACATTTGTTCTTAGCCGTACTGGTCATCATGTCATACACTCGACGCTTTCCAGCGCAGAACACTTTTACTCAGAGAGTTATAATGCTTTCCTGCGTGCCAATCCCGGCTGTAATTTGTTTGCTTAAGGATGGCCAAACTTATTGTTAGTTAGTATGCTTGTGATTCGGGAAGAATGGTTTACTCTTTGTTTTTTGTTTTGATACGAGTACCTGACTTGTTTTTATTGTTATTTGCCTTATTGCTATGTTAGTGTCAGTGTTTTTTTGTCTTTAATTATTGTAATTGGTATAACCGTTATAATTGAACTAAAATAAATAAATTTTAGGCAAGCNGTATGGTGTTTAATCACACTTTTTGTATTATTCTTTTTTACTGCTTGAATTGTTACAACTTCACTATGATTTAAAAATTTCAGGAAGTAAAAATAATATAATCAAATATCCTGTTTTACTGGTAGCAATCCTCTTTGTTTATAAGCCCTATGTTAAGAAACTTGCACAAATGGTGAATATATAACACATTAAGCAATTTATCAGTAACAGACTTGCCTTAAATTGGGTGCTTCAACTAGTAAGTACAATTAAATAAGAAATGTTAGTCAATTAGACACAATTTTAAACAACAACAATGTGCAAACAGCTTACACTTCAATGCAGGTGACATATAGCCATTCCAACTAATACTGACAGTCGCCAACTTAATCTTTATCAAAATACCCTCTTAAAGAATCAAGAAGTTCTATACACAATAAACTAATAATTTATAGGTTAATACACAGCTAATATAACCACTAGGCTTGTAATGTGTTTTAAATGGGCCTTTGTTCTGTATAGAATACATCTAAAAATAGCAGAAATATTTGTGCAGCTGAGGTCACAATAAAGTTCAAATACATACGTAAATCAGCATAAGTGACTGCATTTCGACACAATACTATTGCTCGTCTCATCATTGTCATAGGTATTTTAGTGTGGACAATGGGTAAATAAATTTTTTATCATAAGATTTATTAATCTTTATTAATACTTATTTCATATTAAATTCGAAGTACACAGTACTACAACAGAAAAATAATTTATATCGTTAGATAAGAATACTTTTTATAATAGATTGAGTTTTGGTTACATTTGATACTTGCTAACACTTTACATTTAGTGGTTCTTTTTCACAAGCATCTAATATCCGATACGATACGTACCTATTCATGTAAATATAATTATTTTAATTGATGTTTACCTCATTTACTTGGTGTTTCTAATGTCATGTCATTTGTCACCACTAAATAATTATACCACAGATAGCATATTAACATTTATTTTATTTTCTTTGGTGATTTCATCAATGTTTCTATTATTATTATTTTTCCAGTGTTCCAAAATATTGGATATTCTGTTTTTTGTAACACTCCGAATGCGATTAGAAATTAATTCGATATGTTAAGTAAAAATGGATAATGGTGCAAAGTAGGAGGTAGGACCATGACTAGGTCGAACCAGGTTCAGATCAGCATTCAGTTTATTAAAGAACAGCTAAACTCAGATTTTTTATGTGGAGCGACTGCAACGATATTGAAGTTCTTTAAGTAGACTGTTGTCGAACTTTTTAGGGCTCTAACTACGCGTATCGATTGCCATGGATGTACATATGGTAACTGAAACGAAATTGACGTGCTCTACCACACGGCGACATCGTAGGGTCTCCATGTATTAAGAATGGTCACCCATCCATAGCCTGATGTGGTAAGTTCTTTTTAACTTCACAATATGCTCACAGCAGCGAATTCAATCGCTAATGTTTAAAAAGTTATTTATTTTCCGTTAGCAAAATATGACTTGAAAAAAGAAGCTAAGTTAATAGTACCGATATACACGATTAAAGTTTGAGTTCAAATATATAGCAGCGTTGAGAAATGTGGACCTATTTTCAAAATTGATATGCATAAAGGTAATTATTATGAACACATAATTCACCAACATCCGTTCTGCTATATTGAGATGCATATGCGGTGTGACTAGAATGGATAAGTTGAAGAATCACTACATCAGAAGAAGCCTGCAAGTAGCACCAATGGATGAAAAGTTGAGAAGCAACAGATTAACCTGGGATGGACATGTGATACCATAAAGATAAGCAAAATATAGTTACGAAAGTTTTAAGTATACAAGTTGACGGATATAAGAGTAGAGGACGACCAAAGAAAATATGGATGGATTGCGTAAAAGAGAATATGGCCAGCAACGGAGTAAACAGTAAACTGACGAGTGATCGAGGAGAATGGAGGAAGAAAACTCATTGCACCGACCCCAAATAAAGGTGGGAAAAGAGTAGGGAGATGATGATGTTGATGATGATGACTTTCTTCTACTTAGTAGTTTTATGGATACATAAACTTCTTTTATTTTGCTTGGCCTTAGTTACTAGCTAGATTGACTAACAATTCCTATTCCTATATAATTAAACCTACTTACTTGATAAAGCACCTAATTCTAAACAAGTGTGTTACGAATATGTTGCTTAATGTATTTTTATTTATTAACCATCTGTGCAAAATTCTTAACATAGTACGGGTTTTTTATCGTCATGCCTTTAAATCGTCGCGTCACGCTTTTAAACAGTTATGCTTTTTTACGATAAAATGATTTTGCTTTATGAACTTAATTAATAATAAAAAATATAATTTTTATTTCGGTTAGTAGCTTGTGCATGTTTTTAGAGTTCCACATCCAAAATTCCCAAAACGAAATGCATAAGTTTCGTGACATCCGTTGATCGATCCACTTAATCTCACACACTAGCTAACAACTTGTTATTTCGCTAATCATGCCAACAACATGGTAAAATAAAATCAAGAACTTTTTCGCCTGGCTATGGTGGTGTGCAACTCCTTACGTTATCACAAACCTATTACTATACTACTTATCATAGGCAACTTAAAATGACAGCTTTCGTGATCTCGTATTGTTGGTGAGTCTGATCCACGCAACTCCTTCTATTTATCATCTCAATCATTCTCAGCTCCTTTTAGTCTAAGCATAATGTTAACTTTTCTATCTAATGGGGTATTGATACGCTGTAAGCTTGAAACTGCCATATGAGTGTGGAAACCACACAAAAGTACATACTCTCTGCTATTCGAAAAAGTGCAAAAAGCGTTCCTTAGGCATCTGTCCAAGTCCATCTACAGATACTATCTATATATATATCCCACATATTATTTTCTCGGATGCCTATGCTACATTGGTGTTGATTGAAAGGCAGACAGGAGATGCAATAGCTTGTAAGTGACCTTCATGATAAGTTGGGTCGAATTTTTGCACCCAATAACTATTGCCGCAACCGTGCACATTTGTCCTTAGCCGTACTGGTCATCATGTCACACACTCGACGCTTTCCAGCGTAGAACACTTTTACTCAGAGAGTTATAATGCTTTCCTGCGTGCCAATCCCGGCTGTAATTTGTTTGCTTAAGGATGGCCAAAGTTATTGTTCGATAGTATGCTTGTGATTCGGGAAGAATGGTTTACTCTTTGTTTTTTGTTTTGATACGAGTACCTGACTTGTTTTTATTGTTATTTGCCTTATTGCTATGTTAGTGTCAGTGTTTTTTTGTCTTTAATGATTGTAATTGGTATAACCGTTATAATTGAACTAAAATAAATAAATTTTAGGCAAGCCAGCTAAATAATTCTTTAAAAAGAAGTAAAAATCGGTTTAATGGTTTCGGAGTTCATCATGAGCAACATCATGACACGAGAATTATATATATAAATTTATATATATTCCCACGTACTCAGTTTACAAAACCTTGCTACCTGGTCGAGTTTGTCGAGCCTGTGTCGATCAAACATTTTTAGTAACTTTTGTATGCCATGTGAATCAGTGGATGACTTTTGGATGTTACTGACAAACAACATGGTTTTATTTAAATCCGTATTAGTTTAAAAGGTAGGTCCAACTCGACTGTTCACGGATTAACACCCATGAAACATGTTTTATTTTTGAGAAGATTAAAATAAAACGGCAACATTGATGACAACCTTGGATCAGCATCTGTCCGTTGATATTTGAATCGTTTCGAAACTTTTGAGTTTTAGCAGCTGGTTTGATTTAATGAGAGTTTGGTTTTGTTATAAATTAATATTTCATACCGTTTGATTTAATTTCTGAAGAAAATACTATTAATTACTGTTCGCTGATTTTATATCATGGCTGAAAGAACACATGCGTCCCGATTATCAGCGTACAAAAATGCTGGTCATGGAAACACTGTAAGTTTTTTGTAAATGGAACTGTAATTTCGTCCTAATCTAACTAGATTATTAGATATATGATCATCGCTTGTTTCGTTTTTCTAAAATCACCGAGTAAGCTAATGAATCGAGGTAGAGGAAAAATAGTTTTATTAAACCACCACTATCAATTTTTTTAGTTAATATTGCAACCATTCAAGCCCTAAATACCAGAACAATAGTTGACCTCTTTCACAGACAGCTGTTTAATACGATTGGGTTTAGTGGCCAAAAAATCACATACACATTCCTAGTTCTTAAACTAGAATCGATAACAAGGACCCACTAAACCTAACGAAACATGTGGTGAGTTCCAGATAATAGCTAGAATAACAAGTTGAAGATGAAGTTCTTATTATTATTTTAATATATCATGAGGAGACTTACCGTACATTTATGCATTTGATAACTCTTTACCGTGTGGACCCACCACTTGCTTGTTTGGTTAGATTTTAATTGCCTACCTCACACCAGTATCAGTACTGAGACTTGTGTGGTCAGCCATTATTTTTGATATGATTTGTTAGGTAATTGTCTGTCTTGGCCCAAGAAGTGGATGGTTGGCACTTTCTGGGGGAAACCTTTGTCCAGCAGTGGATGGTGGTAGGTTGGTTGTATTTGTGGTAATGGACTGAAGCAACCTGTCTGGTCAGCATGGTGCATATGCCCATGTGATGTTTTAGCCTACTACAACAGAGTGTAGTTAGTACCCCTTAACATCATGATTGTCAATCACAATCATCTATATTTCGTGAAATCATTCAATAATTGAATGTATTCTTTTTTTAAACTAACAGATAAAATATCCACATGCAGTCACACTGAAATAATGAGTTGGCTTAACAAAAATATTAAAAAGTTATTGAATTGGAGGTAATGTTGTTTGATAAATGTTTTAACTACAACTCATTTGTATAAATTAATAACCACATTTTTTTAAGTTATTAAGGCTTGAGAAAACAAACCTTGGCTAATTAACAGGTATGATTCCCACTCAGGACTGATCTTTAGACAATGGAAACAATCATTTTTTCTGTGTCTGCGTGTAATTTATGTTCAGTCAGTGTTTCAGTGACTGTTAGACTGATAAGGTTTTAAAATTGGTAATTTTGTCATTGCTTAGGAGCTGCGGCGCAAGCGTGCTGAACTTTCTGTGGCACTGCGGAAGCAAGCTCGTGATGAACAGCTACTCAAGAGAAGGGCCATGTCCCCAGAGGCCGGAGAAGAAATACAGGAAAGTGAAAAGGCTCTTACACCTGCTGACATTGTTCAAGGTAGTTTTTGTAATTTCTATTTTTCTTGTTAAACCATTCTGTTAGAATAAAGTTTTCCTACCAGACATTGTCATCCTTAAAAAAAATTATCATTAAAATTGATTCCATGTGCTTATGACTTCATCCAATAATTTTTATTATTAAGTGAAATAATCTATTTATATCCATGGTCTCACTGACAAAGGTAAAGCTTTTAGGTGTTTTTCTTTCCTCTTAGGATATGAATATCCTGTACTTATCTGTAATATATTTAATAATATAGACAACATATGCTATAGCTAGTTCTTTTAGCACTTTTATAAGGGAACAATTTCACACATTTTTTTTTGTAAAACTTAGAACGTTTACGCAGCAATACCACAGCGGCAACTTCATTCAAAGGAACCTCAGAAAAGGAATTGTTTTATCCCCGTTTTTGCAACATTTTTTGATGATACTCTGCTCCTTTTACTCATAATGTGATGCCCCATCATCCCCCTCCCCCTCCCCATCCCTTAAGGCCGGCAGCGTACTTGTAACGCCTCTGGTGTTACGGGTATCCATGGGCGGCGGTAATCGCTTACCATCAGGCGATACGTATGCTCGTTTGCCCGTTTCCATAAAAAAAATCTGTCCAGTGCTACCTGAAATTAGCGCATTCAACCGAAGAAAAAACTCTTCAGCTTTACAATAAAGATAAAATGTCACAAGTATTATAGCTGTAAATCATGAATAAATCCAATACATGATGTTGTGGAGTTGTATATAAATGCTAATCGACGTGAGAATAGGGAATATGCATAAAAAAAAATTATTGATCTACAAATGTTTGTTTCGAAGTATGGGTGTTTTCTATATATAATATGTATGTATTTACAAAAAAAAAGTATATATTTATTTATATCAGTTGTTTAGTACCCATAATACAAGCTCTGCTTAGTTTGGGACTAGATGGCATTCTGTGTTAGAAGTCTGAAATATTATTATATTATTGTCTTTTCAATGCACTTAAAAGGTATTTTTTTTATTTTGTGATTATTTAAACCTACAAATTATTTAATAAAAAGTGAAACTTCAGGTAGGGAAATTGAAATTTTTCAAAACGATGGTCACTTCATTGAAATTATCTGCGTCGAAATAAAAACTGTAAAAATTGCCTTCCATGATTTTTCTAGCAATTAAAACAGTAAATAAATATAAAGTAGTTGAAACACTGAATAGTAAACAAAAAAGAAAAATGGCAATGACGTCATTGGCTGTGTCAAAAGCGCGCGCAAAATGGTGGCGTTTGAATAGCTCAAACTTAGTGTTTTAAATTTCATTTTAATAATTAATTCAACTATTTTCAACCCTTTTATATTTTTTCTATGTTAAATAGACGTCAATAATCAGATTAATAAATAAATAGGAAAATACATATTTTCTGTTATTATGTATATATAAATATATATATATATATACTATATGTGGAATTAGCCTCTTATTAATCTACCGGAATAATTATAAAACTGACTGTCACAAAATTAATTTTATTGATTTATTCCTAATAAATTATGTATAACAATCTTTCCTGAAATCTTTTGGAGCAGTTTCGTGAAAAAGAACGGATGTGTGTAACAGTAATCACGAGTAGCGCGCTATTTGATTTATATTGTTAGCTCGCTGTATTAGAATTCATATCATATGAGACTGTGACCTAACTATTATGTTGTATCTTTATATTCTGAAGAACGTTTTTTGTTTTATGGCTAATGTGATAATAGACAAGACACTGCCGGTTGAGTCACGATGATCATCAAGTTTTCAATGTTTTGATAATTTTTTGTATATCAATTTTACAAACAATGTAACACATAAGGCCCAATGGCCGAAAAAAATAGTTTGCTACTCTTTCAGAGGAGTGCATGTGATATTTTAAAAAGAAGTTCCCCGCCACACCAGTCTGCTTCTGCCGGAGCAACAGGACTGCATACATACCTAAGAATACTAGGTCCAATAGTAACAGAAAATTTAACAATGTACTTAATATACTTTAATTCGCATTTGCTTTTGTACAGGACTTCGTGCCCAAGACCTTGCTACCAAGACTACATCAGCTCGCGCTGCCCGTCGCATCCTTTCTAGAGAACAAAACCCCCCTATAACTGCCATGGTCAATGCTGGTGTCATCAAACCTTTGGTGGAGGCTTTGGATAGAGACGAATGGTAAATTATTCAATTTTAAAATTTACTTTGTGCTTAGTTTCACTTGGTGTTTATCTAAAAATGTTGTGAAATAAGTAAGTCTGCTCTAAATGTAAGAAAAATAATTCATTCTAGACTCATCCAGCTTAAGTATATATACACTTTGAAATAGAAAGAGAAAATCTATATGATATTTAATTATATCTTTGTTGTTGTATTATAGTTCAGATCTACAATTTGAGGCTGCCTGGGCGCTCACTAATATAGCATCTGGCACTCGTGAACACACCATGGCTGTTGTTGATGTGAGTTAAATATTATGTTTACTATTTAGTGTATATGTTTCAGTAGGATAGGATATTTGTATAAACATTATTTTTACGCTATAAGGCCCTGCTAAATTGAGCATAAACATCAAGCACTAAAAGAGAAGATTCTTTGAAATTACAAGGTCTATTGTGTTATATTGGGAACTGAAATAATTAGGGAACATACCTGTGGATTTTTTTCTAAGACTAATAATAAGCATATTATGTTCTAATACATATCTTCTCACTCTATATTTAAGACATGAATATACCACTGAGCTAACTGGTGTAGTTGCTAGTTTTTATAAACCACCTAATCTTTTTGTGCAGTGGTAGGGTATGCAACTACAGAAGTTGAGGTCTCGGGTTTGATTCCCGGGTCCTAAATGTTTGTATGATATACAAATAGTTGTTTCGGAGTTTAGGTGTTTTCTAAGTATAATATGTAAGTATTTACAAAACAAGTATATCAGTTGTCTAGTACCCATAACACATGCTCTGCTTAGCTTGGGACTAGATTGCGTTGTGTGTAAGATGTCCAAAATTTTTATTTTGAAGTATTTTATGATTAAGTAACAACTAGACGGTGTTTATAACAGATGATATTCTGTTGTCTTTAGGGTGGCGCAATCCCCAAGTTAACTTCTCTCCTAGCCCGCGGTGGAGTCGTAGGCGAGCAATCAGCCTGGGCTTTAGGCAACATAGCCGGGGATGGAGCTCAGACAAGAGATGCAGTGCTGGCCCAAGGAGCACTGCCTGTGTTACTACCCCTCATGACTGTAAACACTACTGCTAGTCAGTTGAGGACTGCTGTTTGGACCTACAGCAATTTTTGCAGGTGACACTAAAATGTTTTTTTTATTAAATTATAACAATATATGGTGACTTCTACAAATAGCTCTATAACAACATACTACCGATCTACCGAGGACACATTAAACTATGGAGTAACTACTAAGTCTGTAGAGCGATATAGTAATTTTTGCCCCGATTAACATAAATGCAAGTCAACCATTGGGAACCATTCCCTTTGTGTTGGAGTCACATAATACCCGTTCTTCCACAAATTCTTTTGTAACTTTACTAGTACTTAGCAGTTTTTGGGTTAATTATATATGAAATATATTAGTCATATAATGCAGAAATTCATTCTCTCACTAAAAATTCACGAATTAAAAGGTTTTGTTTTACAGAAACAAAAATCCCTTAGTGCAGTTGGATTACGTAACACCAGCACTACCATATGTGTCGGACTTACTTGAAATAGCCGACCAAGATGTATTAGGTAAGTTTCTTCAATTGTTTGGACTATGTTGTGGTGAAATAAATCCCAAACAAGATATAATCTATAATAGATCATTATTATTACAAAATGAAGAATAAAGTAGTTAACAAATAAAATTTCTTCCTGCGAAATGTCTTTATAAACAAAAACAACAACCCATAATGTCCCACTGCTGGGCTCGGGTCTCCTCTCAGGAGAGGGTTAAGGCCATACGTCCCCACGCTGGCCAAGTGCGGGTTGGGGACTGTCAAGAATACGTGGTGGCTGGTAAATATAAATAATACGTGGTGGTGGTAAATCTTGCCGTTGGATGTTTTTAAGCCGCCCGAAGGCCTCCAACTAAGCTTCACGACTGTTATCGTATGATAACAACCGGGACCGACTGCTTAATGTGACCTCCGAATCACGGAGACGCTCATGGTAACATGCCACCAGTGGTCACCCATCCAGGTACTGACCGCGCCATCGTTGCTTACCCTCGATGATTGTTTCTAATCACCGAGTGCAACTGGGCTATGAGCGCCTCAAATGTCTTCAAAATCGCGTAAAGCATTACAGAGACAGAGTTGCTTTCGCCTTTACAACATATGTATATTATAAGCCTGGTAATAGACGAAGCGGAAGAAAAAAAAACTTGTATATACTTTAGTTCTCAAACTTGTAACAATGTGATTAAAACGACTCGAAAAGATTTTTATTACTCTCTTAGAGACTACTTGAAATGTAGCCCATTCAAATCCAGTTGACACAGATTAATATTTTATTGCAGCCGATGCGTGCTGGGCCCTTTCGTACCTTACGGACGGCCCCAATGAGCGTATAGAAGCAGTCCAGCAGACTCCTAAACTTTTGACTCGTCTTGTCAAATTGTTGGAACACAAAGCTCCCGCCGTCAGGACACCCGCCCTCAGAGCCATCGGGAACATGCTTACTGGCTCTGATGAACAAGTAATATATATCATCACATTGAAAATATTGATTTTCTAAGAGAAATAACAATTTTTAAACAATGAGTTTAGCAAACACTAGCAGATGGAGGACTAATAATAGTTTCTAAATAATTATTTAGAAAGAACCTCATGCCACTTCTCTCATAAGTGGCTCTCCCCATTATAGGGTTGTGTTGCTGTTGTTGATTGGGAGGGTTCAGGATGGCGTAAGAAAGCGGTTCCCGGATCTCCTCCGTCTCAAGCGCAGAGTGGCACACCGTGTGGTTTTAGTCGGTTCGATTCCAACACACCGCCCCGCCGCAAGCCCCGGTGGGATGAAGGCCCGAGGCGGTTTCCACACGTAAAAAAAAAGGTTGCTGATTTATATATGTCCATAATGATGATGAAGATGCACCCAGGTTCATTGGTATAAGTCATCATCTGGGCTTAATTTCGGTAATATAATTGGAACTGTTACCAGGAAATTGGAATTCTCGAAGCGGTGTTTTATACGACGCTGCTAATAGGGAATATGCATGTTTCTTATTTCTTAGTGTAATCATTTACATCTCTATAACATAGAAAAAATTAAATACTATAATTCTTACTCAATACTTTCAAAGTGAAATTTAAAACAATGACTAAATTTGAGCTATTCAAACTCCGCCATTTTGCGCGAGCTTTTGACACAGCCAATGACGTCATTGTTATTTCGTGTTTATTTACTATTCAGTGTTCCAGTTACTTTATGCTTATTTACAGTTTTAATTGCAATAAAACTCATGGAAGAAAGTAATTTTCCTCACAAATTGTATTAGCTTATTTTGAATTGCGATGAAGTAGCTATTGACGTCACATTTCGTTTTGACCAATAGTGACGCGTTTTGTAAGTTTAAATATCTCTCCCTGAATTTTATAATCACTTATCACCAAATAAAAAAATATCTTTTATGTATATTACAAAGACAATAAACAACCTAGAAAAAAATAATTGAGTCAAATAAATTTTTTGTGCATATTCCCTATTCCTTTCTGTAGTGTATTTTTTAAATAATCAATATAGACGTAAGTGTATATGTGTACGATATAAATGAATATTATGTATCGACAGACGGACCGCTGCCTAGATGCCAATTGCTTGGAGCCTATTAACAACCTACTTCGGTGTGGCAAGGCAGCCCTAATGAAAGAAGCGGCGTGGGCCGTCAGCAACATCCTAGCCGGCACCCAGATGCAGATACAGCGAGCCATCGACAGTGGGGTGCTCACACATTTGATCCATGTCATCAGTCATGAAGATATCAAGTATGTCTTTAATTAAATACTTTGCCTCATAAATCGCATCTCACAAAAATATTACGACCAGCAATTAGTTGGGTTCTTTTTGTTATTTAAGAATTTATGAGTTTGATAATGTTCAGTTATTTAAAGAATCTGCTTCATTTTAACTATTAATTTTTAGTAATGTATCTGTATGATTAAAGCCTAATATCAATCAAAGTGGTGTGTAACTGAAGCGAGACCTATATTCAGCAGTGGACTGTAATTGGCTGATAATTATGATGTATATGTAATGTGATATACATTGATAAAAATATATGTGTCCTTAAATACAAAACAGCTTAATTTTTGCAATATTAGAGTTTCGCATATTCTTCTTTTTCTCATTTTTTTTTAACTATATTTGAAGTTGCAAAGAAGTGGTAATAGATTTCAAAATGTTATTTTTAGATCTCAGAAAGAAGCTGCCTGGGCAATAACTAATCTGTGCCTGGGAGGTACCCCTGAACAGCTAGATTCACTTATATCAGCTGGATTCTTGGAGCCCTACTGTTCGTTGCTAACATCAAAAGACCATAAAGCAATCACAGTCGTATTAGATGGCTTAACTAATTTATTACAGGTAAGTTTATTACATGGACATCTGCATTTTAAAGACAACAAAAAGCTTTTTCTTTTTTTTCGAAGTCTGGAATATGTATATATCCTGTATAGCAGGAGACTGCACACATACTTAACTGATATAATGAATACCCAGATCTATAACCATAGTGTTCTCATAAATGGGTTTTGTATCCTCAACAGTCGTGCAATGGTACGCGACATTACATGACGTGGTTATGACGTAAAACGTAAATCAGAAAAATATAAGTATCTAAATTGGTGTGTTGATTTTATTATTGCTCGATCTGTCGGAATGTCTAATTCTAATTTTGAGTGGCGTGTTCGACGCAGTGTTGCCTCAAATGACCAAGAGTGAGTGAGTGCGTGCGTTCGTCGAGCCACGATCACGCGCTGGTCGTCCAGGACCAGCGCGTCATCGTGGCTCGACTAGGTCATATAATCTCACACTATAGGATATTGAGATGCTAATTGAATTAATAAAGACTAAAACTAATAAAATGATTTCTTTCAGTGGGCAATGTGGCCACGGTGCTAAGTAATTTATCAGAAAATGATTTTATGCAAACATATCAGAGACCTAAGCCTAAGGAAGAAACTGAAATGATTTTCTACTGCATGATTGGCAAAAGATCTGGAAAAGCACAGCAAAGTGCTTTGGGTCTAGGATTTAAAAAGTAAGTACATATTTACTTTAATAATAGACTACCTCGGGGGTGCAGAAGTGGGGTACTCGACTGCTGTGCATGACGTCTCGGGGTTCGATAAAGGGATCGGACCAAATATTTGTATGATCTGCAAATATTTGTTTCGGGTGTTTTCTAAGTATAATATGTATTTATTTAAAAAAAAGAAGTATGTGTATTTACATCAGTTGTCCTAGTACCTATAATAAAAACTCTACTTAGTTTGGGACTAGATGGCATTGTGTGTTAAATGTCCGAAATAGTAGTAATGCCTAGTGAGTTTTGAATTGTATAAAACAACAACCCATAATGTCCCACTGCTGGGCTCGGGTCTCCTCTCAGAAGAGGGTTAAGGCCATACGTCACGTTTGAATTGTATGGATTAATTGATAATTATACTCATATTTTAGAAAACACATTTTGTAGATAAATTACTTTCTAAGATGGAAAAAAATATTGTTTTCACGTGAACACAATAAATGTGTCGTACGACACATTTATTTCGTTTAATAATTTCAAGTGTCTGTCATCACCAATGATCTGTCTTAGCAGTAAGGGCCTCTAACAATTAGACCAACACACCCTGCGAACTTAACAGAACATTATGAATCATGTCGTACAGATTTAGAAAAGAGTTTGTCAGAAACATCAGATCAAGTACAATGTGGTTAAAGATAAAAAATATAGGTCTTGATAACCTTATACACTTTTCCATCAGTTACATATTTATTCACATAATCGATATTGTTTCAGTGCGAAGAATTATCTCGGCAGTTGGACGGACTGGGCGACAAAGATACAATAAAAATGTACCTATTGGATTTTATTGAGATAACGTATTGTTGTGTAGATATGTATCGTTATTTAAAATTGCTTGTGATGTTATTTAGTTTTGTACTTCAAGAATTAATTAAAACACGATATTAAAATTTGACATTGTTTTATTTCAAAACTATTGGGAGGCAAAGATTATTCGCGCGCCTCTAGCAGCGAAATTTAGAAGTTGTCTAAGAACGACACTTTGATTTTAAAAGTCGAGTACAATAAGTTTAGATGATCAGATGAATCACGATAACATACAGAAACCTGTTGCTAACAACATCGGTAATACGAAATATTGTTGCGTTCCTTAATGCTTATGGCAATTCAGGAATAAGTTTTCATTTCATTCTAGAATCGAACTTGTAGTTATTCCACTATTTTAATGAAATTTACTCCCGACCGGTTTCGCCTTATGGCTTTTCGCCATAAGTACAAGTGAGTTTGTTAAAAAAAGTTCCATCAAGTTCCGACAGTCGAGAGTATAAATTACAAAAGTTTTCATTTGTTTCCAAAGTACAAAATTGTGAAGAAAAAATGGGCAAGCCGATTTCACCATAAATGAGAGTTTGTTCTCGTCATCTTCAAGCTTTAAATTATTATCCAAACAGTAAACTTTTTTAAAGATAACTCCCTCCTTATGTACATACATCCTGCGTCTTGGAAGACTTTACAAACACATGAAACGGACACAAATAACACCAAGACTCAGAACAGCCTTTGATGAATGATACAAAGTGTTGCCCTATGTCGGATTTGAACCCATAAAACTTAGCGCAGTAGAAAGCGACATGTCAACCTCTTTAACTACTAAGCCAACCGTGCAGTCTGTATTATGTTTAATTATTTAATTGTACTTATATTATACTCACTTGTATTTTATAAGTTACTTTTGTTTTTACGTTTGGAAACCCCCTCGGGCCTTCGCCCCACCGGGGTTTGCGGCGGGGCGGTGTGTCGGAATTAAACCGACTAAAACCACACGGTTTGCCACTGCGCCTGAGACGAGAAGGATCCGGGAACCGCTTTCTTACGCCATCCGGACCCCTCCCAGCGCCTGCCCGCATTGAAGCGGGCACCCTCTAATGTTAATAACTCTCAATTTACCACACTCGGAGTGGTATGAGGCGCTGGTAGGCGCGCCTTCGCCGGCGGCAGATGGGGTCCGAGTTGAAGTCTTCCCAGGCCTTTCCCGCCGCCTTCTTCTGGGAGATGACTTCCTTGCAGAAGGTCGCAACCGCGGTAAAACTGCTCTCGCCAACGGCCATGGAGCGTACGACAGCTGGTAGCGAGACATCTTCTCCGATGACTGCAGTGAGGGCTCGGCGCTGCGGTGCCCAAGTGGGGCACACCGCCAGCGTGTCATGGGGCGAGTCCTCACTGCAGTCGCAGTGGTGGCAAGCTGGACTTAATTCCCTCCTGGCGACCGAGTGCAGGTACTTCCCAAAGCAACCGTGCCTGAAAAGCACCAGCGTCAGTTGAAAGGAAAGGGTCCTGAGCTGCCGCCCGGCTGGAGAGCCTCCACGGTGGTAAGCCAGCACGTGGAGCCCCCAGCCGCGAAGACCAACGAGCCATCGTGGCTCGACAGGCGGCTTCACGCCACTCGCGTACCTCTTCGGCCTCTGAGTCCCTCTGAGGCCGCCAGAGGCGCGCCTTATTCTGGGCGGTCAGAGCCATCACCCACACAGGTGCACCGCACAGCGCCATTGACCGGACAAACCCCGTGAAGAAGCTTCTCGTTGCGACGCTTGTGCGACGTTTGTAATTGTCAGGACATGGTTTGTATAAAATCTTTGGATCGTCCTGATCAAAGTTCGTCTAACGCCATAATACCTACATACAATCAAATATTGACGATACTAGTCCGGGCTCGTGCCTAAAAGAGTGCACTTAATTCTGGTTTGTTTTATCATTACACTTGTGGACCCAGCTCAATATTTGGTGTGCAAGTGCAAGTGTCGGTTTCGTAGGTTCGTTGTAAATTATAATCCTGAAACGAAAAAAAAAAGTTTTTTCAGCGGCTAAGTGGTAACCAGGACGGATGGGGGATCATTTATATCACATTAAGATCCCTCCGTGCTTCGGATAGCACGATAACCCGTCGGTACTGGACAGTACCGGTAGCGATCATTGTATATATATATATATATATATCGTTGTACGCGAACTAGACTGCAGTTGGAGCACTAAAGAGTCCGACAAGTCTTAATATTTGGGTTGTGGAGATCGTATGGTAAAACGGATGTTCTACGTAAAAAATCATATCGTATCATATTGATTTTGGTAATCTATGGATGGATTTTCCATCGTAGCATCTAAGGCGCTGCACTAACGTAGACACTTTTTGGTGCCGAAACGGCACACCATCACAGGGAACCGTAGTCGCTGTGTCATGTAGCGGTAATCGGACACAGTTACCGGTCGCTACTTCTGGCCACTATTCGTCACTTGTTTTTCGTCATCTCACGATGGACGTCGATGAAGAAACATTATATCTGCTGGTTGTGTTGATTATAGGTACGTCGACATTCAGTGTGCGTGGGTTGTCTCGCATACAGGAGACGGATACCGAACGCAACTCTTCCGTTTGCGCAGATCAGTACAATTGTAAGGAAATTTATTAGTGTTGCTTGTGTCTTCAACTGACGACTTTTACACAAGACACAAACGTCCACGTTTGAATATTTTTAAATTATTATAACACCACAAAAGGTCAAATCGTGATTTTCCGCGGAATATTTTATCAGAACGATACTGACACAAAGAACGGAATCGTAAGAAATTATCTATTCTAAACAAAACACTTCAACGAGTATCTTAAGCCAAAGGAGAGATAAATAAAAATATCTACTGTAACTCACTCTTCGTTTTGTCAAAATATATAACTTTTTTGCTGGCAGCCTGTTGCCAATGTTTTTTCATTCGAAATTAAAGGAGAAATTTGAGTATGGGTATTTATATGATGAACGATTTAATCCTAAAGCCAGATCTTAAACCAAAAATGTCTGCTGGCAATTTAGTAGGTCTAATTAGAATTGCCAACTATACTGTTAAAAACATAATACACTGTTTTTCACAACAGTATACTTTTCACTGTTAAACAAAAAGTATACAAAATACTGCTTTAAGTATCAAAACGTTCTCATTTTTTTTTATATAGTTAGAGGGCAGCGCAGTTACAAACAAATCACATTATTGAACGAAACTGTCAATGAAAATTGTCCGAGGTGACAAATTTCAAGAGAGGATCGTTTTTTGTTTTTGCGAAAGACGGTCCCCATTTCATTTCATCCACATTTTTTATATTTTTTATCATTAATTCCATCACGACGAAGACTTGAAGACTCGAAGACTTAGAATTGAAGACTTGAAATACTTGACATTGGCAGAAATAGCTGATCCGGCTGATTGCCATTCATCAAAAGAAGAAGACAAATTTCAAATTAATTGAAAAGTATCAGAAGCATAGGATTTTTTTGAAATGAATACTGGCCAAAGTGGAGCCATTTATTACCTTAACACCTCAGAAGAATAAAAAAGTATTACTAACATTGTCTCAAATCTACTTTCTGTTTTCACTACCTCAATATTTACTGAAATAAATAGTTTTCAGTAATGAATGCAAAGTAGCGGAAGGATAAAAATTGAGCAACTATTAATTTAATAAAAAATTGGCTCCTCATTTATTTTACTTTGAGTTCAAATATTGTGGTGAGGCGTATGAAGTTTTAAAAAGTAAAAAGTGTAAATTAAAAAGTGTGAGAAGCTCTGACAATAATCTGTATTAAAAACATCAAATAAATAAAAATACTGTTCACTTTTCTTCCGACTTAAATTTCTTGTAAAAAAAGTTGACAGCCTTAGGTATAATTCAAGAACAGACAAATCACGTATGTAATCCGAGAATTCAATAATCTCTAAATCTAATGTGGATGCGAACTACCCAAGACAGGGATGGATGGCGCTTCTTAACGGTGAACTTTATTTAGCAGCGGATAACAATAGGATTGGTGATAGGTAGTAGAGCCACGCTGATTTCAGTAAGAACGGGTCCGCTCCACAGGGGCGGTACTATCCTCTCATAGAAGTACAACCTAAAATGACAGCATTCGTGCTATCGTGTTTCGTTGGTGATTGCGAGACCGTAGGCCCAATGATGCAGAAGTATTTTAATAAAAAGGGTAACACACGGTATTCGAAAAACATAAACAACTTGACCAGTATTAATATGCCTGCCGTTGTGGTATGAACACTTCATTAGTCGTAATGGATCCTATTGTTCATTGTTCGCAAGTCTATTTTCTAGAATCAATGTGATTCTCAGATATACACGAGCGATACTGTCTGATAAGTTTTTATATTTTATTTGTCTGTATGACATGCGACTCATGCAACTCTTTTTTTCTTTAAAGGCAACTCATGCACTAGGAATACCTGATAATAATAATAAGCCTTTTATTCCGACAATTCTAACACTACACTACTATTATATNCTGTAGAGTGATATAGTAATTTTCGCCCCGATTAACATAAATGCAAGTCAACCATTGGGAACCATTCCCTTTGTGTTGGAGTCACATAATACCCGTTCTTCCACAAATTCTTTTGTAACTTTACAAGTACTTAGCAGTTTTTGGGTTAATTATATATGAAATATATTAGTCATATAATGCAGAAATTCATTCTCTCATTAAAAATTCTTGAATTAAAAAGTGTTTTGTTTCACAGAAACAAAAATCCCTTAGTGCAGTTGGATTACGTAACACCAGCACTACCATATGTGTCGGACTTACTTGAAATAGCCGACCAAGATGTATTAGGTAAGTTTCTTCAATTGTTTGGACTATGTTGTGGTGAAATAAACCCCAAAGAAGATATAATCTATAATAGATCATTGTTATTACAAAGTGAAGAATAAAGTAGTTAACAGATAAAATATCTCCCTGCGAAATGTCTTTAAAATCGCGTAAAGCATTTCAGAGACAGAGTTGCTTTCGCCTTTACAACATATGTATATTATAAGCCTGGTAATAGACGAAGCGGAAGAAAAAAAAACTTGTATATACTTTAGTTCTCAAACTTGTAACAATGTGATTAAAACGACTCGAAAAGATTTTTATTACTCTCTTAGAGACTACTTGAAATGTAGCCCATTCAAATCCAGTTGACACAAATTAATATTTTATTGCAGCCGATGCGTGCTGGGCCCTTTCGTACCTTACGGACGGCCCCAATGAGCGAATAGAAGCAGTCCAGCAGACTCCTAAACTTCTGACTCGTCTTGTCAAATTGTTGGAACACAAAGCTCCCGCCGTCAGGACACCCGCCCTCAGAGCCATCGGGAACATGCTTACTGGCTCTGATGAACAAGTAATATATATCATCACATTGAAAATATTAATTTTCTAAGAGAAATAACAATTTTTAAACAATGAGTTTAGCAAACACTAGCAAATGGAGGACTAATAATAGTTTCTAAATAATTATTTAGAAAGAAACTCATGCCACTTCTCTCATAAGTGGCTCTCCCCATTATAGGGTTGTGTTGCTGTTGTTGATTGGGAGGGTTCAAGATGGCGTAAGAAAGCGGTTCCCGGATCTCCTCCGTCTCAAGCTTAGTCGGTTCGATTCCAACACACCGCCCCGCCGCAAGCCCCGGTGGGATGAAGGCCCGAGGCGGTTTCCACACGTAAAAAAAAAGGTTGCTGATTTATATATGTCCATAATGATGATGAAGATGCACCCAGGTTCATTGGTATAAGTCATCATCTGGGCTGAATTTCGGTAATATAATTGGAACTGTTACCAGGAAATTGGAATTCTCGAAGCGGCGTTTTATACGACGCTGCTAATTGGAAATATGCATGTTTCTTATTTCTTAGTGTAATCATTTACATCTCTATAACATAGAAAAAATTTAATTACTATAATTCTTACTCAATACTTTCTAAGTGAAATTTAAAACAATGACTAAATTTTGACCGCCATTTTGCGCGAGCTTTTGACACAGCCAATGACGTCATTTTTATTACGTGTTTATTTACTATTCAGTGTTCCAGTTACTTTATGCTTATTTACAGTTTTAATTGCAATAAAACTCATGGAAGAAAATAATTTTCCTCACAAATTGTATTAGCTTACTTTGAATTGCGATGAAGTATAGCTATTGACGTCACATTTCGTTTTGACTAATAGTGACGCGTTTTGTAAGTTTAAATATCTCTCCCTGAATTTTATAATCACTTATCACCAAATAAAAAAATATCTTTTATGTATATTACAAAGACAATAAACAACCTAGAAAAAAATAATTGAGTCAAATAAATTTTTTGTGCATATTCCCTATTCCTTTCTGTAGTGTATTTTTTAAATAATCAATATAGAAGTAAGTGTATATGTGTACGATATATAATATTATGTATCGACAGACGGACCGCTGCCTAGATGCCAATTGCTTGGAGCCTATTAACAACCTACTTCGGTGTGGCAAGGCAGCCCTAATGAAAGAAGCGGCGTGGGCCGTCAGCAACATCCTAGCCGGCACCCAGATGCAGATACAGCGAGCCATCGACAGTGGGGTGCTCACACATTTGATCCATGTCATCAGTCATGAAGATATCAAGTATGTCTTTAATTAAATACTTTGCCTCATAAATCGCATCTCACAAAAATATTACGACCAGCAATTAGTTGGGTTCTTTTTGTTATTTAAGAATTTATGAGTTTGATAATGTTCAGTTATTTAAAGAATCTGCTTCATTTTAACTATAAATTTTTAGTAATGTATCTGTATGATTAAAGCCTAATATCAATCAAAGTGGTGTGTAACTGAAGCGACCTATGTTCAGCAGTGGACTGTAATTGGCTGATAATTATGATGTATATGTAATGTGATATACATTGATAAAAATATATGTGTCCTTAAATACAAAACAGCTTAATTTTTGCAATATTAGAGTTTTGCATATTCTTCTTTTTCTCATTTTTTTTAACTATATTTGAAGTTGCAAAGAAGTGGTAATAGATTTCAAAATGTTATTTTTAGATCTCAGAAAGAAGCTGCCTGGGCAATAACTAATCTGTGCCTGGGAGGAACCCCTGAACAGCTAGATTCACTTATATCAGCTGGATTCTTGGAGCCCTACTGTTCGTTGCTAACATCAAAAGACCATAAAGCAATCACAGTTGTATTAGATGGCTTAACTAATTTATTACAGGTAAGTTTATTACATGGACATCTGCATTTTAAAGACAACAAAAAACTTTTTCTTTTATTTCGAAGTCTGGAATATGTATATATCCTGTATAGCAGGAGACTGCACACATACTTAACTGATATAATGAATACCCAGACCTATAACCATAGTGTTCTCATAAATGGGTTTTGTATCCTCAACAGTCGTGCAATGGTACGCGACATTACATGACGTGGTTATGACGTAAAACGTAAATCAGAGAAATATAAGTATCTAAATTGGTGTGTTGATTTTATTATTGGAAATGTAAGGTAGTTGTGGGTCCTTGGAAAATAAAAAGTTTTAACATCCGTCGCTTACATAGAGGGGGAAATATACATGTTTTGTTATTATATCAGTGATGGAAAGGACACTGTCCTGAAAATGTGTATAATAGAGAGTTTATACCGTGGGAGAGCCACGCTTCGGCATGAATGGGCCGGCTCGACCGGAGTGATACCACGGCCTCACAGAAAACCGGTGTGAAACAGCGCTTACGCTGTGTTTCGTTGAGTGAGTGAGGATACCGGAGGCCCATACCCCAATCCAACGTCCCCTATCTCCCTCACCATCCCCTTTCCCCCCAGGCCGCCATAGTGTGGGTCACCATGCTGCATTGTTCTTTTTCCACCACTCTTGGATTCTGCTCATGCTTTCCATAAGGCAGGGCTAAGTCATTTTGTCAGCATAAATATATAAAAAAAAAGATGCAAAGAGAATGAATCGAACAATAGTTTAATAACAAAACACAGGAACTCCTCCTTTTTTGGAGTCGGTTAAAAAGGAGAAAATGTCATCTCAAGTTGAATGGATGTGATGGATATGGATGTGTAGTGGATAAAGGCAGATGTGAAAATTACAAAACCCAAGCCCTTTTAAATTGTATGATACAATATTCATTTCAGGCTGCAGTAAAATTCGGACAAGTGGAGCCTCTATGTTTGAAGTTAGAAGAGATAGGAGCATTAGACCACATTGAAAATCTACAGCAGCATGAAAATGAAGACGTTAGTTCCTTTTATATTTTATAATTTTATCAAAGAGTGACATGAAAACTAACGAGATTTCAGGACCTTCGTCCGAATTTTTTTACATCTTAGGGATCATATTTTAGACCAAAGTATACCTGTGATACAAATCATAGTCGTATTTCAAAGATACCAAATCCATTTTGTAGCAATTAGTACCCCTAATGTATTTTTTCTTTAGCTTTTGTAACCCCTATGTCTACTATACTTCAAAACCATATTAAATAGTATTATCATATATTTCAACTAATAGTACCTATTTTTATTTAATTTTTCTTTTCATATTTACAGGTTTACAAGAAGGCGTTACAAATTCTTGATACATATTTCTCAGATACAGAGGATCTAACAGCACAGCCTACTCAAACTGAAGAAGAGTACCAGTTTGGGACTAGTATCAATCAGAATATCAATTTTTAAATAAAACAACAAACATTCTGTGATAACACGAAATGTTCCTAAATAGCACAATTTACACGAATCAAATTTACAAGACTAATTAATTTACGCTATTAGTTTATTGTTTACTTTAGGTGGTTAATCAAAAAGGGAAAAAACTTTAGGAATGTTTTATTTTGTCCGAATATATTATTGTTTGCCTTGAGACGTATGCTTGTGAACCTTGTTATAAAGATAATTCTAGTTAAATGTTTCTTGAAATAACTTTTTGATATATTAAAATGATTGTTTAAAGTAATGTATCGTTGAATCTGCGCACTGAACTTGAAACATCTCCAAGCAGTTGGCATTTCAAGCTGGACTTGAATTTTAAAATCTTAAAAAAATATGTATTCATGTAAGTTTAATTTATATTTTTTATAATTTTTCTACTAATATACTTTTTATATGTTAACAATGCAATTAAAAAATGTACATTAAATGTGTGTGCCACAGTATCGTCGGTTTTGAAAATGATTGGTGTTAATCAAATTTGTTTTAGTAAACCAAAATATAAATACATAATTGTAAATTGCAAAACTTGTGAAGCAGCTACTGTTTGCGTCACTAATTTCGTTCAGATAATAATAGTCACATGTCTTACAGAACTGAGCAAGGTACTTAGACATAAAAACTTAGTAACTTTAGTTATATAAAGCTTGATACATGTAAGTTACGAATCTAGGTTAAAATATTATAAATAATTATGTTCTGGAAATTACTAAAACTTAATACTGTAACGGTGCTAACGGCTAACAAGTCGCTACCTGTTTTGAATCTAAAAAAAATAGTTGGTTTAATGTAAATAATTACTTAGATACAACTAGAACACTTATTAGCATTTTTTTTTTGTTAATCATTTTCTATTTGAATCGGCAGAACCATATTTAATGTTCCGAAGAAGCTTGTCCTTAGTAGACCATTTTGGATACATTATTATGTATATTTTTTGGATCTAAAATGCTTTATTAGGGACTCTAAACTTCTAAGTTTGTTAAAGTAAATGTGTAAAAACTGCATGTTAAATATAAGATGTTTTAAATATCAATAAATATTTTTTCATTATGAAAATGTTTAAGTTTCACAGAAATAAATCAGGATAGAACGGCGAAAGGGACGTGTCACGTGCGCTGAAAGCGTGCACTATAGTGCATAGTATTACTGTCGCCCGCTCTTTAAGCAGCAAGATTCACGTGTAAAAATGAGTAGTGAAGTTCGTCCGAAGAAAGGAGGCATCTCGTTAGTTGTAATAAAAGTTAATAATATTTTTTTGTAAAGATTTAAGTGGGTTTTAATTTTCGAACTTACTTTACATAATTGTGAAATATTTTTTGCATACATGATTTCATTTTTTGATAAATAAAGAAGAAAATGTTACTAGTCAACGCTCGCGTATTGACCAATCGTGTGCGTTTAGGGGCGTGACTTCCTGGTTTGTTGCCACGCAGGATTTATATGGCAAAGTACTTTCGTTACCATTCTATCTTGATCTATTTCTGTGTCCGTTCCATTTCTTAACTAAACAAATAAATATAATTCAATCGCTGCATTACCAAATCAACAGCTTTTCACCAAATGCATATGAAAGTAAATACAGTACTTTTATTAAAAACAATTTTTAAAGTTTTTAGTTGTCAGTATTCTCACGGCCTTAGCGTTCTAGTTGAAAAGTTAGGTTATAAAAATGACAACCTATTCTAACATGTGGGCGGGTTGCTAGTATCTTAATAATTATAAACCCATCACAGCTTCGCACGGTCTTTTTACGGAAAATTTAATAGAGCTTATGTTACCCCGAGAAGATGTGCGGCGAAATTTTTTCCGACGACATTAGAATATAACGATTGTTATAAGTAACGATTCCAACCTCACATATATTAGAACCTTATAATTTAATAATCAAATAAATAGTTGGTTCATATTAAATAATATTAATATCTTGGCGCCTTCCGCTGGTCAGCTTCCGGCGCTACTTAGAAATATTGTTAGTGTCGTCGGTACTCTTTTTATACAATGGTACTTTCGGCGAAATAAATCTTTAATGTTACACAATCCTGTATTATCAAATAATAATTTTATGTTGATAATCATTAGAATAATTATGATAAACAATGTGATCGATAATATATATATGGAATGATCATATTCATATATAATATGAATATAATCGATAATGGCAGATGAAATACATGGCGCCGGTTCGAGTAATGCGCGCGAACATTCATATTCTAGCCGTTCTACTTGATGTGCAATGGAGACTTTATCCGTGGGAGAGCCACGCTTCGGCATGAATGGGCCGGCTCGACCGGAGTGATACCACGGCCTCACAGAAAACCGGTGTGAAACAGCGCTTACGATGTGTTTCATCGATTGAGTGAGGATACCGGAGGCCCATACCCCAATCCAATGCCCCCTATCCCCTCACCATCCCCCTTCCCCCCAGGCCGCCATAGTGTGGGTCACCACGCTGCATTGTTCTTTTTCGCATTGAGGATGGTGGCCACCACTCTTGGATTCTGCTCATGCTTTCCATCAGGCAGGGCAGAGTCATTTTGGCAGTTTAAATAAAAAAAAGTTTAAATAATGTGTTTCTGTGCCGCCATCTTGACTACGTGTTACACGATATTTGGTAAAAATATCTTTATATTTTAGCCAATACACTCATAAATTTAACAAATTATATAAGAAAACATTCCTCAAGAATCACTCGATCCGTTGGTAAAAACCGCATCAAAATCCGTGGAGTAGCTTTTGAGTTTATCGCGAACAGACTGACAGACAGACGCGGCTGAATGCTTTATTTTATAATAAAAGTAAGAGTAATGATATGTTATAGAAATAAGTTTGAAAGTGCTGAAAAGTGTTATTTTCTTAATAACACTTTTCAGCCCTTTTTTAATCAGGGTGTTTGTTGAAAACGAAAGAAGTATATATGTTCTCCACCTTTATAATTTTTTAGGTGTTGTACGGGTCGCATATAAAGCTTGTTGAATGATAAGAAGTTGCTTGATTTGATGCTATTTATTTCTTGCACACAAAAGGACTTATTAAACTAAAGATATAATGTGGAGTGATTATTACTAGTACACCTTGTGATTGTTGTAAGTGCACTGATTTTTAATTGATTTACATCGACGTTGTGGACGTAATATGCTGACAACGCCGAATGTAATGGCAACAAAAGGTGTGAAATGTTTGATGATTATGAGACAAGGTTAACCACTGGGTCCTTAATTGCTAAGAGGGTGATAAACTTATAGTCTCTAAAAGTTCATCAGTAATACATTACACTATACAGATTGCGCACACACTTTGGATACTATTTTTTTCTACAAAAGGCTACGTGCCTCTATAACGCTTTTCTATCGCGTGTGCCTCGTGTTCGCGATCGCGAACGCGATGTGATCGCGTTTTTCATTTACTTGTTCATACAGCCAGAGATGGCTCTTAGACAGCTGAAAAATGGAAAAGCCCCTGAAGAGGATGGCGTTACTACAGAGCTGTTAAAGGCTGGAGGTAAACCCGTACTAAAGGCGCTCCAAAAGTTTTTCAACGCTGTCCTGTTCGAAGGGAGAACTCCAGAGGCGTGCAGTAGGAGTGTGGTCGTCCTGTTCTTCAAAAAGGGTAATAAAACCATGTTGAAAAACTATCGGTCTATTTCCCTCCTGAGCCACGTCTATAAGCTGTTTTCAAGAGTCTTCACGAACCGTCTTTTCACATTAATGCAATGGAGGACTTGTTTAAGACGCACTGCACTGGAAAGGGCGCGGTATCAACATCAATGGAGAAAATGTCTCATAACTTGCGATTTGCAGATGACATCGTCGTCATGGCAGAAACGCTGCAGGACCTACAACAGATGCTGAACGACCTGGCTGTCTCTACCTGGCGCATCGGCCTATGGATGAACTTGGACAAGACCAAGGTCATGTTCAATGAACATGTACTACCGGAACCGTTTGCGGTACACGGTGCCGTTCTCGAAGTTGTTCAAAAATATGTATACCTCGGGCAGACTTTGCAGTTAGGTTGAAACTACTTTGAGGACGGGGTGAATAGAAGAATCCAGCTAGCTTGGGCAGCGTTTGGGAAGCTTCGTCGGGTCTTCTCATCGTCGATCCCACAGTGCCTGAAGACGAAAGTCTTCAATGCGTGCGTTCTACCCGTACTGACATACGGAGTCGAAACGTGGACACTTACGGTTCGACTGGTCAGCGTTTCTCTAAGAGATAGCATCAGAAACGAGGTGATCCGACAAAGAACAAGGGTCATCGACATAGCCCACAGGATTAGCAAGCTGAAGTGGCAGTAGGTTGACCACATTTGCCGAAGAACTGATAACCGTTGGGGTAATGATTTGCTCAAGACGGCTAGCAGGAGCTGGATGAGAGAAACCATGGATCGAACTAAGTGGCGTGCAATTGGAGAGGCCTATGTCCAGCAGTGGACTGCGATAGGTTGATGATGTGCCTGTAACATTAAGGTTATGAGTATATATCGTTTTTTGTTCTTGCGAAAGGCGGTCCCTATTTCATGTCGTCCACATTTTTTTTTAATTTTTTATCACTAATTTCATCACGGCGATGACTTGAAGACTCGAAAACTTGGAATTGAAGACTTTAAATACTTGACATTGGCAGAAATAGCTGATCCGGCTGGTTGCCATCTTATCAAAAGAAGATGAACTCGCTTGTGTCACCAAATTTCAAAATGACCCATTCAGGTCCTGAATCACCTTGTCTCCTGCCACCATCGTCTCCTGGCACCACAAAAACTCATCGCTGCCGAAAGAGAATTTAACGACATGGTGAAAGATGGAACTGCACGACCGTCCAAGAGTGCTTGGTCATCCTTTACACCTGGCGATGAAGAAGGACCAGACTTGGCGTCCATGTGGCGATTACTGCGCCCTGAACGCCAGAACAATTCCGAACCGCTACCCCGTCCGCTACAATGGAGACTTCTGTAATAGCATCGCCAGCTGCACCATATTCAGCACCCTGGTCTTCGCCAGAGCATATCAACAAGTACCGGTGGCTCCTAACGCAATATTCATAACAGCTATCCTATCTCCCTTCGGCCTCTTTGAATTCCCGTTCATAAAATTAGGTCTGAGGAAGGCAGGACAGACATTCCAGTGATTCATTGACGAGGTCGTCGGGCTTGGTTTCGGTTTCGCATATGTTGCTGACATTCTGGTATACTCTAGCAGTCTTTCCCAGCATGCTGAACACCTCAGATTTTTTTCTAATGGTTACAGGATTACGGAGTGGTAGTCAATCCGTCCAAATGCGTGATACTTGGTGCTAGTAAGGTACCCTTCTTAGGCTATGTTATCAAAGCAGAAAGGACTCGCCTTCCTAAGGAACGCGTCTAACCTCTTCTGGACTTAATTTCTTTCTCGAAACGAAAAATTTCTACCCCCTTTTCATTCCTCATGCTACGCAGTTCCAGGCTCCTTTGATCGATGCTTGGTTTCCAATAATGGTGCCAAACTATTCTTATGGTCAGCCAAACTTCTACAGCAATTCGAAGATTGCAAGTCCAGCCTGTCGAACACCACACTCTAACAACACCCAGTAAAGAACACCTCGGGAGGGACTCCGATGGTAAAAGTCCCAAAGAGTGCGTACGTAGATAGGTACTCATATGTACGTTTTATTAATAATCTTTGATTCTGATCTGATTTTGTATTAAAGGTACTTACCGACCTACTTATAAGTTTTTTTTTATTTATTTTCTATACGTGTAATTAGTCATAGCTATAAATTTTGTGTAAAAAGAATAGGATCTATAAATGAATAGGTTCGTGTTTTCACACGTAACATCCAAAGCTATTTATTATTATTGCAATTAAAAAGACATTAAGAATTTAAATTTTAGCTAATATTACAAAGGCGAATGTGGCGTTTTCTGTTGAATGTTTGTTATACTAAATGATTTTTATAATTCGTTTTCCAATGGAAAGCTACATTATCAGAGATTAACGTTGGTTAGTTTTTACGAGATAATCCACTTAGTACTGAGCGGATTATGCGGGCTAAATCTAATTTAAAATAAAAAAGCAGATGTATTATGAAAAAATTATTATTTATGGATATAAAAACATCGTAAAATCATACTGAAACTGCATTTATTTTTGTTTTCTTATTAAAATAGTTCAAAATTTATCTTATCAGTCTTATTTCGTGATGTAAATTTCTGATGACATAAAAAACCACATATCTTACAAATCCTAACAAACCCTGAACAAATTAAAATTGTACATAAAATCTTTTCTATTATATAATCATGTTGGTACTTACTTTTAGAACATTAAGACTGAAGAGAGTATTATATATGTTGCTCATATACATAAAAAAGTAATGGTTTTATAGCCTGTATAAAATATTACAATTAAGTACCAACTAAATAACTAACATAAGGTGCAAAAGAAAAAAATGAGTTATACAGCATGCTGAAGATGTTGTATCCAAACTACTAAATGTTGTTGAATTTGTCTGCTGTCAAGAAACAGTTCGGTTGAAGCAGCTGTGATATTTAACTTTTATTTTCTTTTCAATTTTTAGCAACTTTCTCAAAGTATTTCTTCTTTTCAGCTGGATTTGGTATTATCTGAAAAAATATAAATAATCATATATTGCATCATTAAAAGTTTACAAGTATGAATTAAATATTTTTTTAACTCACTGTGTCTTGACCAGGCTTCCAACCAGCAGGACAGACCTCACCATTCTTATCTGTATATTGGAATGCTTGAACGAGTCTCAAAGTTTCATCAACAGATCGACCCACCGGCAAATCATTCATAGTAATCTGCCTTAGAACACCTTTATCATCAATGATAAACAATCCTCTCAATGTGTGTCCTAGATCTTCTAAATATACACCATAATCTTTTGCAATAGAATGAGTTAGATCGCTTAATAATGGGATATTAATTTTTCCTAGTCCTCCTTCTTTGCGTGGAGTATTTATCCACACTAAATGTGTGAAATGTGAGTCAACTGAACAGGCTACTACTTCAGTATTAATTTTTTTGAATTCTTCTATTCTTTCAGAGAAAGCCAAGATTTCAGTTGGGCAAACAAAGGTACTGGAAAAAAGTATCAAAATGTGATTAAAAACAATGACATAGATGACACTACAGAATATGAAAAAATAAGTTTTTTTAATAGTTTACATAAAGGTATAGAAGTACAGTATACTACTTTCTAAAGTCAAACTCAAAAAGAAATTTCTGTATAGAAATATTTATACTGACCAAGAGTTTAGCCCACATACCATAACAAAGAAATGGACAACAAATTCTGCTTAATATTTAAATAAATAGACCTAATAATTATAACATGTGATATTAATGACCAGTGAAAGTTGTAATATTTTTGCTAAATAAATGTAAAATATAGTTTACTCACAAGTCAAGAGGATAGAAGAAAAATACTAAATATTTTCCTTTAAAGCTAGACAACTTGAGTTGAGTAATTTCACCGTTAACAACTGCAGTGGCTTCCCATTCTGGCGCCGGCTTTGAAACTGAAAATAATTCCAAACTTATAATAAAGCAATTTATATTCAAGTTATAACAACAAGGTACTCAAAGAAACTTACTCATAGCTTTTGTAAATTGCAATTTATGATCAACTTTCCTAGCTCCTCCTGGAAAAACATTACCGCTACCGAAAGAATAACAAGACTCACTGTCAAACAGAGTTGATTTGCACGTACAACTAAGCGTTAAAAATAATATTGTAGAAATTAAATTGTAATTCATGATTTATGAAGTAATCCTATATAATTGAAATAAGAAAATCCTTTATCAATTATTGCTTTGACACGTTTGAACTCATAAGGCCACAGAAAGCCCACGCCAGCTATTATTTATCTCTAATATTGTGATGTTTATAGATTAGAAACAACATATAAATTAAAAACACGTAGGCAAGTTTAGACAACGTTTCATTTCACAGTAGCTTCTAACTTATCAATAGCTTTCATTCTTATTATTAAACTTACACAATAATTACATTGCTATCAATAAATGAATAATTAAGTTTGATTGCAACAAAAAAAAATATTTTTAAAAATATATATAAATTCTTTAATCGAGTAGGTGTTCGAATGGAATGATCCGATTTCGTTGAACTAAGAAAATTTGTGACAATGTTGTCACATCTCTATTATGCGCTTCGTTTCGTTCGCATTACAGCGAATCGTATTTTCTGTATTTGTGTTTTTAATGTATGATAAAACAGTAAAATGATTTTGTTAACGTATTTAAGTTCAGTGATCTAAATTTGTTAAATTTAAAGTCCATCGCTAGATCTTGCGGTAAGTGTGTAACTTTATTTTGAGGAACACTTGTCGTTCATTATGGCGGTCTCATTACTTTGATTAAATGCAAATTGTAAATAATTTCGTAATAACTCAAGACATCGGCGTAGTGTGGTGTTCTCTGTGTGTAATTCACATTGCCCGTATTTTAGATGGACGTACAAGACGAGCATGTATTGGACGTTGATTTGTTGGCTGACGATGGGTCTGAAGAGGAAGGCGAAGCCCCGCCGTCGTCAGGTATGAAAAGATTTAATGACAGTATCTCATCCTTCCTAACCATAACTTATTAGCTTTATCGGAATGACACCATAGGTAGCCATTTATACAGTCTAATAATTAAGTTGACAGTGTATGTATATGTATGAAGTCATACTTTCAATTTTGTATTATGTAGTTTACCGAACTCTAAACCACATTTCGTTATCGAATAGTACATGAAGATTAGTCGTACAATTTCTTTTAGCAAGTAACTGTAAATGGATCTAAGTTACTATCCTTTAATAACTATAATACAACTCAAATGTTGTGTGGTCATGTAAAATACAATGTTTTTATTAAATATGAAATTGATTGTATTTGTTTATAACCAAAGTTTATGGCACTTGGCCTGTAAGTATAAATAATCATCATTGAATAACCTTTTGTTTTCATCAAATAGAAACACATGGAACCTATTGTTTATAATAGACTAGGTTAGCTTCAGAGTAGAGTTGTCCTAATACATTGTTGCAGGATGTGTCTTAAAGTTGTGGCAAATTTGGTTAACTATGCCACTAACCACAATAATTCCAATTGATGATGATGACATTACTGTTTTTTTTAAATTGTTTCTTAAAATGTACTTTCAATAGGTATTAAGTACATATCGTCAGTTTTTATTGTTAACACTTACCAGTAAGAGATTGTCTCTAGGCTGTCAATGGTACTTCTCAAGTTAAAGTTTTCCAATTTAAGTTAGCTATTTTATTAATAGGGTACAATAAAGAGATTATTAAGGCTTTTCAAAAACCTATGCCTGTCATATGCCCATAATGCCTATAAGCATTAATACATTCCAATAATTTAGATATTAAAGAAATTAATATAAACATTCAAAAGCTAATAAAACAATAATTTCACTCAATTAGTGAAAAATGTATCTAATAATTTTTTATGTTTGACCAATAGGAACATACAACGATTTTGTATTGTTTTTAACTCTTGTGAGGAACAAAAATCATTGCTATTGCAATCTAGTAATATGTCACAAAATAATGTATATTTTGTGCCATATTACTAGAAAAGAAGCATGCAACATAGCATATTCAGTATTGTATTCTCATTTTAGAGTTTTACACTGGGCCTGGTTCTACTCCAACATCCTGCGCATCTTCACCTCGAGGTGAGGAGCCTGCTTCACCTCATGGTGCAATCTCGCAACCATCTTTCTTTCATCACCAGTCCTACACCAGACCATTTTTCACATCTGGTCGTAGGGGACCAGGCAGACCAAGGAAAGAAGGCCCTAAGTTAGTGCGAGAGGGAAAAATTGTGAGACGGTGAGTTTTTAATAATTTAAGTCTTATTTAAATTTCATTGATATGAGCTGAAAATATGTACTATAGGAACTTCCTAGTATCAATGTTACACCATTTGACTTGATTCCTCAAGAGATAATAAATTAACCTAATTTTGTCTTAATTCTTAGTACCCTGATTTCTTTTGAATGAATACATATATAATAGAGCATGAATTGAATTTTATTTGAGAAAATTTTGTATAATTTTACTGAGAAAAAAAATGGTTTTCTGTGTCAAACGGTAACCCTATCTATGGTCATAAGTATTGGCAGTCCTAGAAATATTCCTGTTTATAAGATTAAATTTTCCTCCTATAACCTCTATCATTTGATGAAAAGTACCTTAACATTTGTATAGGTATGCAAACAAGTATATATTGAATTTGATAAATATATATAGATAGGTACTCTTCATTGCTTACCTTGATTAGGAAACATACAATGTAGGATATAAATAAAAATATTGACACAATAAGAAGCAAATTAATATCACACTCTTCCACTATGATTTTTGGTAGACTTTTCTCATTTAAAAAAACTCTGAGGTTGGTGTTAATTTACTGCATTTGGTGTTTGAATACAGTCATGTTTAAAACAGATAGAATCATTGTAATTTTAGACTCTAATTGAATTATCTCCATAGGAAATGGTGAGTTGACCACCTAAACCACTATGCCAACTTGTTTGGAAACTTCTAATTTGCAAAATATCCAGGTGCAATCAGATCGCAATCAGTCGAATTTCCAATTAGTCCACTGGTAGGCTAATTACGAAAAATCGCAATGCATCCAGTTCATATAAAGTGCGACCTTGATTACAAGAGCCACTTTTTAGACTGTGTACACTTAGTGTAATTCGGCTCAGTCTAAAAAAAGTTACAATGCCTATAGCCTATTAGCAATCTTTTAACTACAAAAGCAGTTCGTTTCTGGCGCTTGCCAGACGAATTTTGGCTATTTTGCAAAATAAGACATTCGACTAAAACCACTTGCCATTTGTGCATTCTAATACGCCATTGCTTACTCTGGATGCGAGAAGCCATATATCGAACTAAGTGGATTTAAATTGGAGAGGCCTATGTCCAGCAGTGGACTGCGATAGGCTGATGATGAATACGCCATTGTCTGTTTTGTGTAGTAGTGGAGTTAAAGTTCTTGATTTGTGAAAGTGAGCAGATTTATATGATTGACATTGTACTAAAGCAAAATCATTCTTGTTTTAAGCAATGAAAGAATAATGACTAATGCTGGGATGTGAGAGATATCGAATTAATTTTATTTGTAGTATTTAGGCAAGTAATTGCATGGTTACTTTTACTTCAGGTATCGAGGAGGTGCAGGTTCACTTCGAGGCGCTAAAAGACACCGCGGTAGTCGTGATGACGCCCTCGAGGACATGATGGATGAGGATGACTTTCCAATACCACCTATACCTGAAGAGCCACCCTACATGCCAGAAAAATGGTATTTTACCATAATATTGATATAAACTAGCCCTCGATTATCTTTTTCACAAAAATATCAATAAAAATGGAGAAAGAAAAATTTATCTTCTCACTACACTCTTTTAAATGTTGAAAACACCCTAAGGTCGACTGGTAGAAAATGCCTACGGCATTAAGTCCACCTTTGTCACTAAAAAATAAAACTAACTATTCACATTCCTTGAATTTCATTTTAATTATAAATATAATTTATCAATCGGCCTTCTGTTACATTGTCTACAAAATATGTTTTTTGAGAATTTCATATGACAAAAGTCTAGGAAGATTTAAAAAAAGAGATTTTTAGTTCATGATCAGTCTAATAATATTAATTGATAATTTTTCCGTTATTGTAAAATAATATGTAATTCTTAACACAGGCCGGGCAAAGTGTGCGCTCTGTGCAACCTAAGCGAAAGAAGTCAGTTAGGGCAAGGAGAAATGCGACAAATTCTTTGCAAGTTGAACGATGGGGACGGCAGTACAACACCTGCAATCACATCTGGAAATGCCACACCTACTAATATTCCTACACCAACCAGCACTCCTAGCACACCTCTCACTCCTGGTTTAGTCTCTCCTCCGCCTGAACTCGTCGACCCCAACCAGCATCCATTGGCGTTGCCATTGAGCAGAAGACAGAAGGCGTTCAATAAGTGCAAGTGAGTAAAATGTTTCTCATTGTTCGTTATGAAGAAGTTATGGCAGCCCTATTCATAAATAGGGCTATAACTTCTCTAAAGAATGTTAAAGTAAAAGAACATTAATTTTACAGAACTCCACTCTACAACATGGAGCATACTGATGAACTCTCAATCATTGGTCATATAGAATCCTTGGAACTAGCAGGGGTAGTGTCATTAGGTGCCTTGTACATCCACCGATGTTGCCTGGAGTTTAGTCCGCCTTTCCAAGAACAAGTGGCAGCAGCATGTAATTCTGAAGAGGATAAAGAGCAGATGGAAGAGGCAAGGATCAAGGGAGTTGTCTCAAATGCATTAACTCGGAAATGTGCCTTTTGTACCAGACATGGTGCAAGCATTCCTTGTAAAGTGAGTGGAAAAATCTCAAAATGTAACACCATTAAATTTTTTTTTTCTTATTTACAAAATAATATAACTTAATGGTTTATTATACTACTTGAAAGAGTAACATTAATCAAAGTAATTACTTAAGTATAAATTAAAATTAAATCACTATATAAATTTTAAATTATTTATAAAAATATTTATTAATAACATTCTACTACACTACATTCAATCATGAGTATAAATTAATAACATTCTGTTTATTACAGATGAGCTGCAGTAAATACTTCCATCTACCATGTGTTCTTGCATCTGGAGGCTTTATAGACTTTCACACCAAATCCTCCTTTTGCAAAGATCATTTGTATCAAGTGCCTCTTATTTGTAAGTATATTATTATATAATTCTTTACAACAACATATTGAGTAAAATTTCAGAAATTTCACACTTTTTGACTCAGTTCTTCGCATCTGTAAAACATATAAGAATACAAATTTTTATCAAAAAAATTGTCACACTTTAAATAGTTTTTAATCCATTATCTAAACAACTTAATTTAAAAATAAATTCTCAGTTATGTGTCTCATGAAGATATTGTACTCGATGTGAACTGTTATTTCTAACTTTTTTATAGATGATCTGGGTCTTATATGGAAGGAATATTTCAGAATTAACGTAAAATGTGTAGAGGCGTAGGTTTTTTTATTAAAAAAACAAAGTAACTTTTAGTAAACATGTTTTTATGATTATTTTAATTTGCATTTAGGTACTGCTGATATAGATTGTAGGATTTGTAGAACTATCGGTGATATTGCAAACCTCATGACATGTGTAACCTGTGGAGCTCACTACCACGGAACCTGCGTTGGCTTGGCGCAATTGCCTGGTTAGTACTTTATATAATATTTTTAACCAAAACATTTACTGTGTACTGTGCCAATGGAAAACTTCTTAATTAGCTTTGAGATCCCAAACTGATGAGTATGTATGTGTAGGCGTTCGGTCCGGTTGGTCATGCCGGGCTTGCCGCGTGTGCCAAGTGTGCCGCGGCGAGACAAACATGACGAGCGCCCCTCCCACTGGCAACGAGTCGCGGGCGGTTACTTGCGAACACTGCGACAAAGTATACCATGCCACTTGTCTTAGACCAGTCATGGCTACGGTGCCTAAGTATGGCTGGAAATGTAAGGTATGTATATACTTAAGACTATTATTGATTAATGTTCCTATAAGTAATAGAAAGATTTTATTTTAAAAGGAATATATATAAGACGATATCACGGTTGCCTGGAAGAGATTGGCGTTGGGCAATAAGGCCACCAGTTGTATTACCGACCTACCTAGCTATAATTAATGTACTTAGTTATCGGGTGTATAATTGATTTACAATTATGTATTAAATAAGGGTCAACTCATTTTAGTTGTATGAAGGTTATATTTTTTGTTTTCTAGAACATGTTATAACAATTACAACATGGTACATTCTCAGTTTTTCAATATCTATCTTTAGAGTTTTTGAAGTCTCCAAAATTTTTAAAGTCCCGGGACACGAGTCAGCCTAGGATCAACCCGTCCCGGAACTCGTACTCGTCTTAAGTCTTTCAAAATATTAGTATCTTAGAATTGAGTTAGTTTTTGGTAAAATAAATGATTAACTAAATAATTGGTATGTTTATTGGTTCAATCGCGGATTAACCATTAAATGATACAATTAAATTAACCTAGTAATAACAAAAGACACACTAATAATATTAATTCTTATTACACTGGTCAATAGTGGCTTTTGGTGCCGAGAAGCTATAATATTTTACATTTAGGACCCTATACTAATTACATTTGTAGCAAAAATATTTATTTTCTACATGTAGTTTTCTAGATTTTTACTTGAACAGTAATAAAATATTCACACCAAAAACAACATTCAATTAACTTCCTATGTAAATAAAAACTTTCTTTTACGCGATTTTCGTGAATAAAGTATAGCAGAACAAACATTATTGCATTCCCAACAGTAGTCAGCCATCATATGCTGATGCCATCGGCCTTGGTACCTCACTTCCATAGTTTTTGGGCTCTGGTGCCACTCCTTTTGTTCTTCGCTATAGGAACCAAGATTCTCTGGAAAACATGGGTATTTGGTGTATCAACTTTCCGGTCATGTCCTGTGTTATTAGGACAGCAGATTATGCTGATTACTGATTAGTCTGTCGGTCAAAGTCAGTGAGTCAGCTAAGTCAAAGTTAAAAGTTTTAGCCCGGTAGACTAATTCTTCGATATCACTATCGTTAGACATTGAGCTATAGATTTCTTCTGATGATGGTTCATAGGTTGAACAAAATTTTGGAACAGGTACTTCCTCTGAATGTGGTAAAGGTATTGTAGTCGACTGTTAGTCTGAAATTTTTTTTTTTTAATATTTACACCACGCAAATCGACACTGCAGAAGTAACAGTCATCGAAGTGATTTTTTTGTTAACTCCGTTGCATAGGCATCTCTAACCTCATATAGCTTCTTACCACTTACCTTCGGCTTGTGTTCGTCTACCATTTGCGACTTAAAGTGCGAAAAACAAACACTTTTTATAAAATCTGTTTTAGGTTATGTGTATTTTTTGACTATATATTCCCCGCAAATGTTATAAAACACATTTGAATCATTGACACAACTTCTTCGTGATGAAGACATAATATCAAAATCGATTTATTTACAGAAAGGTAGTAGTAATGAGACCTGAAACCTTGTTTCCGAAAAGACTAATTACAGCAAATTTAAGAACCTGCAACCTAATGTAGTTTTGTCTAACCTAGACACAAAACTACATTGGGTTGCAGCTAGACTTCAAAAAAATTCCGAGACTTTGAGACACTAGACGTTTAAACCCTATTTAGTTTTAGATGAAGATATTGTCACATGTTAGGGTTCGATGGGTTTGAGAAACGTAAAAGAGGCCTTTTAAAAAAAAACTCTTACAATCAAAATATCACTCTGAATAACAATCCTTAATGGTCGCCGAGGCCGCTAGGTTGATCACTGATATCATTTCGTTGTTAATCGCACAGTAGCACAAACTGAAGTGACTGCAGCCCGCGAGAGTTTTTTTTATGATACAGGTGGCAAACTAGCAGACGTATCGTCTGATGGTATTACCGCCGATGGCGATTACCGCCGATGGCGATTACCGCCGCCCATGGACACCCGCAACACCATAGGGGTCACAAGTGCGTTGCTGGCCTTTTACGCTTCAGTTCGTATTTATATCTATTATTACTATTGCTAGTGCTTTCGAGAAACGTCTCGAACATACCAAGGCGTTCCCCGTACCAAGGACACGCCCCCCGGCGTACTCGTTGCTAACAATCGCGTAACAACCAATCAATATTCGACGCTATGAATATCGATGTAAGGTTCGAAAAATCCACTTTCTCTATCGTTGTTCGCGATTAATTAAGAACATTCTCGACCGTTGTTTACGCATAATCTTTCGTCGTAACAATATATATGAGTGGTGGGAAGAGAACCTGAGGGTTAAGACATGTTTGTGGTATGCAGTGCTGCCGCGTGTGCTCGGACTGTGGGTCGCGTTCACCGGGCGCGGGGCCATCATCACGCTGGCACGCGCACTACACGGTGTGTGACTCGTGCTACCAGCAACGCAACAAGGGTTCGTGCTGTCCACTGTGTAGGCGCGCGTACCGGGCGGCCGCTTACCGCGACATGATCCGATGTGTGCTCTGCAAAAGGTAATTATGACAACACACATCTTTCACAAGGTCGGCTCATTACAAAGTAGGGAAATTATGTACTATGGTGAAGTGACTGCTGATGAACATACTTAAATATTTTTCAAAACAAAAATATTATGGATAAATTACACTCAGACGTAGAACATAAAATCGTATTCATTCATTCATCACACAAAAAATTGGTTGTGGGTGTCAATCGAACCCACTCCGTTAGTTTAGCAGTCAGGGTCACTAACTACTTGACTAACAGACCAGTTGACCTGTAAATATTCACTTTGATATGTCTATATAAAGGCAACACTATTGTAATCTTAGGCCTCCTACACAAACGGCATGCCCAGGCCGCCGGTATGACCGAGGTTATTTAGAACTGAAATGATGCTCTGCGGATAGTGAGCAGCCTAACGATGCCGGCGCGGCGGCATAATGTGTAGGAGCCTTAAATATATTACAGCAATCAAGTAACATGCTATGTATTTTAGTATTTTACAATCCAGTCAATGCTTTACTAACAAAAATTGACTAGTGTCTTACCTAAATAAATATATCCGCTTGCAGGTATGTTCATGGTATGTGTGATCCAGACGCAGAACCGACTCAATATAGATTGAGGAAAGATCAGAATGCTTCGTATGAATACAACTGTCCAATTTGCAAGAGTCAAATGCCATTGACTGGCTCAAAATCTGGATGTAAGTATAGAAACTCTTTTACACTATTTCCTACGAATCTTGTAGATTTGTGACTTTAGTTAAAATAAATAATTTAGTATTTATCAGTTTAAGCTATATTACGTTTTTCGTTATTCCTGACAGCTTTTGATGAAGATACTGTGGCATCAACATCCCAAGACTCATCATTTGGTGACGAAAACTCACAACAAGAACAAGACCCTCTTGCCATTGAAGCAAAGGTAAACTATTGATACTTATTGGCGATACTTTTATCGTGCAAATACAACACGCGTCCGATAATACCTTTTCCTATCTATTACGTTTGTGGAGGAACAGGTGTCATGTCTCTTCAAAACAAAGAGACAATCCTCCGATCAGGCGAGGTGATCATGCCCTTTGATGTTGGTATGTTGTACATGTGCTAATCGGCGCTAGAACTTCTACTGCGCGATTCAGGATTGGTAGTTTCTGCGTTTCCTTCATTAGAGTAGTTCTGTTCCGTAGTTCGACCTATCTTCGGTAGATTTCGCTGTCGTTTGTTTTTGTTGTTGCTCTATGTAGAAGTCGCCACAGGTTATTTGTATTCTGTCTCCAACACCTTAAAACATTTAGTTAAGAAAAAGTACATACAGTGGAACATATAATGGAGGTGTTCAAGTATTATGTAAACACTAAAGGGGGGTGGGGGTCGTTGCTTTGCTTATTTATATATTTATGACATGGGGCGGGAGCGTCTAGATGTCATGTCAACTTTTTACTCATATGGTAACCCCACACAATGTTTGAAAACGAAACACATTTTTGGGGATTCCCTCAAATAATGTATACGTTTAAGTACTCGCTTAGAACCGAGTAGGGGAATTTTATTATTATTCACTTGTCTAAATTTATTCCGCCCATCTTCGTTTCGGTACGACTGCCGATTGAACGTATTGTAAATGAAGCAAATTAATGTTTGTGTAACAGTTGATCCGCATTCGCCAAAGTTGGATTGCTTCATTTAAAGATGTCGTTTCAAATAGACAAATCCAAGTTACATCAAAAATTGTTCGAAAGTTAAAAAATCTCATACAAATATGAAAGTACAAAATGTATTTTCGTATTTGTCTCTAGTCTCATACAAATACGAAAGTACAAAATGTACTTTCGTATTTTTATGAGAGACAAAAAGTAATACATACATTTTAATTATATTTCTTTTTAAATTCATATTATAATGTTAAGTAAGCATGAGGGCAGGGCTTAGAATAAGGGCTTTGCTTACTTTTGCTGTCAAGTGGGATGGGGAGTGGTAGGGGGGGGGGGGAGTTAAAATTATATTGAGTCTGCTTACTTAGTACTGAACGGCTCCAACCTCCATATTTTTTAAGTTATAATAAGAAATTTCGTAGTACAGTTTTATTGAAATAATCCACTCCTACTTCAATAGTGTTAGTAAAAATGATATTGGAATGTTCTAAATAAAAAAGATTTACTGTTTTTTTCCTTTTAGTCTGATGTTGGACTTGGAAAAGGTAAACCATTCACTGTTTCATCAAAAGTGGCGAAGAAAAAAATTGGCGGATACAAATTGAAGGGTGGGTTCCCACCAGCTGGCAAAGTAGGATTTTCAAAACGTCAACGTAACATGCTCGATTTTGGACGTAAGAGAGGGTCTAAACCAAAGATGCGAGGAGTGTTTGGAGTACCAGGTCTAGGTCTCCAAAGGCCTCGGGCACCTGATAATAAAACTCCCGAAGATGATCCAGGTAAGATGGTGAAGTTTTTTATAGTAGCAAATATATATTGAACTTATTTTTCATGAAATTATTATTTTTACGTGAAGTAATGTATCTGATCGTAATTGATCTAATTATTTAGTTAAACGCTAACGCATAATTATGGAAACTAGTTGTATATGGATAAAAATTATTGCATGACTCATAAATATTTATTCTCGGATAAAGGGACTTGACTTTACAGGCTATTGAGGATTTCTTTTTACTTACCAACAGTTAGTTACTAAATAAAATCTTTTGGTGTTTCAGGTGTGGAAAACAAACTAGTACTTTGTTCGAGTAAGGACAAATTCGTTCTGACACAAGATCTGTGCGTGATGTGTGGCGCTATCGGAACCGACTCCGAAGGATGTCTTATCGCTTGTGCTCAATGTGGACAGACTTACCATCCTTATTGTGTTAATATCAAGGTGAGTTGCATTCATTTTATATGAATTCCAAAATCAAAGAATTGTGACAGTTGGATATTGTGGTAAAGATAATGTGATAATATTTCTGCTTCAAGTTTTTAAGTAATAAATATGTATGTATGGTTGCGATAATAAAGTTAATCTCATTTTTAAAAATTTATAGCATTACAAACAAGTTGGACTTACGACCTTTAAGTTATAGAGTTCAATACAAATAAACATATGCAATTAGGTGTATTTTATTCAGTATTGTACATACATGCATCTAATCAAGCAACATTATCCGCTTGTATTATCTTATTCTGACGTATGTGTGCAACGAAATATCACCCACACATAGATAGGTACAGAGCCAGCGTGCAAATATTAATATTACGAGACGCATCTACGACCGTTGATTGTACATGCAGGTATCTCAAGTGATAGTGACCCTGGGTTGGCGTTGCCTCGATTGCACGGTGTGCGAGGGGTGCGGTGCGCGGGGCGACGAAACCCTGCTGCTGCTGTGCGATGATTGCGACACCACGTGGCACACCTACTGCGCCCGCCCGCAGCTCGCGGACGTGCCGCGGGGCGCCTGGCGCTGCGAGCGCTGTCGCCGCTGTCTCACGTGCGGGACGCGCGACACGCTCGCCTGGTGCGACAACTACACAGGTGCGGCCCCACACCACACTCCTCACTCCTCACTCCTACATATGCTACATGTGTTACATAACATCACACTTATTTATGTTTCAAACCCCAACAACTCACATTTTATGATTAGAACGGCTATCATCAATCAACAACCCATAATGTCCCACTGCTGGGCTCGGGTCTCCTCTCAGGAGAGGGTTAAGACCATACGTCCCCACGCTGGCCAAGTGCGGGTTGGGGACTGGACAAGAACGGCTATAATAATTATGAATGATTATTCATGGTCATCATCATCCTTTAACAATTTATTGCTGCTTATAGGCCTCTTGGAAAAAAGGTTTTGTGCTGCATATTAAGAGAGGTTGGTACAGGCTTTGTATCATGTTTTCTTTCGCTTAGTCTTGTGTCCCTTAGTGGGGTATTACGACACCCATTGGATGAACGATAGGGGTGATGACACTCCGTATTCCCAGTCCATCGACACACGAAGATGTTATATATTTCACAGATTCTGAGTATAAAAGCCTTTTGACTGCCTCAGTGTCAGAAAAATATATAACATCAGTGAATCTAGCTGTCATAGTACAAGCACAGCTTAATGTGAAGCTATATGGCGCTGTACGTCAGATCGCTGAAAAAATTAGTTAATTAAAATCAGAAGATATCAGTTGGTATGACAATAATGATAATTTCAATACAATAAATGCAAGATCATGAATGTTTGCTAGAGTGTGCCCCGTGTGCGTCCCTGGTGATGTGTTGCGTTTGCTCGGAGCCGTACTCGGATGGAGAACTCATCATACAGTGCGAGGGGTGCCGGCGCTGGCTGCATGCCTCCTGTGACAGTATACGGAGTGAAAGCGATGCTGAAGTTTGCTGTCGTGCTGGGTGAGTCAATCATATGCTATAAATTAAATTAATAACTTAAAATTTTACAGATGATATGGATGACAAACTTTAGCCTGCGATCATTAATGTACAATCGATTGAAACGATAATAGAAAAGCGATGTTAAGCTTAGATTTTTAATTGATTTTCACCAAGAAAGAGGTAACCGGAGCCTCGAATTTCCTCTATCTCTAATTGCGTTTTGAAAGTTCCATTTGTCGTCGAAACACAAAATAATCTATTCTGTTTATCTTTACCAAATCGGAACATAGAACGGCTACGTCAGACGTGTATAATTTCGATCTTTTTCGATAATCAGATTTTTCAGTTTATTTTTTAAGCGATCGAATCATTTCGAACGGACGGTAACCGAACAATTAGTCTTTTTGAAAGAGTGAGGTTTTTAACGTGGACTCGTGGCCAGGTACAAGTGCGTGCTGTGCCGAGGGCGGGACGTGGCGCCGCCGCACGTGGCGCGCGCGCTGGAGGCGGCGCCGGCAGCGCCCGCAGCGCGTGCCGTACCCCGCCCCACGGCGCTGTCGCTGGGGCTGGCGGGCGAGTACTACGTGGACGACGTGTGCCTGTCGCAGCGCGGCGCGCACCACATGAAGCAGCTGGAGGCCGAGCTCGGCATCACGCACACGCGCCGCAAGCGACGCTTCAAGAACGACAACACCGACAAGGACGCAGGTGAATACTCCGCACGATAATGCTCCGCCTCTTTCTTTTATATGCTTTCTTTTTATTTGTTGCTTATGTATACATATACATATATATATATAGTCAGGGCACACTTATTAAAAACACAAACGGTTTAGTTTGTCGCAACAAATGGATTATCGTGGACGTACGACCGATTTTTTAAATCAGATAGTTGTTAATTTCGTTTTCGAGAATAACTCTTAAACTGTTATTTTATCATTTTGTTAGTTGGTTAATCTATTATGATCTTATATTAGAAAAAGTATAAATCTTAAATCTCCTTTGATGCATACAAGCTAATTTCATCTCCATATCTTATTATTGGAAATCCACTATACATCCAATTCACAAATATTATCAGTAAAGAATAATTGCAAAAGATATTTTATATACAAAGCGTTTAAATGCACATCATGCATACACACATTATACATTAAAAAGACTAAACACACACTATAAGTATCACACTAAAATATTTTAACTAATTTATTTGTGTTGATAACAACAAGATTATAATTTTAATGTCCAAGTGCCGATTAAAACAATATTAGGTGCTTTTATTCTAGATGTAATAAATTACAACACCATCTTATTTCTATTAATAACATACATATAATTTGTATTAGTATCTATGTATGTATGTAAGATGTGTATCTAACACGAGTTTTTGTTGTTCGACGCTGGCATTGTGGATTAGAAATAATGGCATCTATTGAAACAGTGGTTCAGAATGCAGACGTCGAGACGGGTGATGACTCCAAGCCGGACAGCACTGCAGAACTGAAAGAAGAACCTGGTGAGCATCTTCAACAATATTTGATAGTTATCGAGCAGCATCTCTAGCGCTTATTATTTCATATAATTATATAGATCAAATAGGTGTCTCTTAGGTCCTTTGTATTTGTATTTAGCAAGCCATCTATAATAATAATTATGTATTTGGTTTACGGGAGTTAACGCGCTCACAATAGGCTTAAAGTCTCGAAAAGAGGATCAAGTGTGACTAGTTTCACATTAACTCATACTCGTTGACGAGCATTGAATTTGTGACGTCATGAGTGGGGGCCAACCATACTGCCACCGTGGTCAACTTGACGATGTTAAATGAAACTCACATTAGACCTTCAGGTTTCACTGGCTGAAAGCCAGTCGAGCAATGGAAAGGTTTTTCTTTACTTAAATAGTTATAGTGAGCTTGTTAACGCCTGTAATAAATAACTTATATTCGAAAGTTATAGTTTTATAGTTCTTTAATAATAGTTCGACGTAAATAGTGAACGAAATCGACTTGGTTGTAGTGGCACAACACGATTTGCATGGTTCAGCAATCGAACAGTTAATTAATCATCGTTACATTCACAACGTTAATTATATTTTATTGGATGATATTTAACAAAATTCTAATAAAGTAGATATCAGAGATAACCAGTTCTGCTTTTGGTATTTTTACACTTACACTGTATATCATATCTAATTCGTAAGTATATTGCACAATCGTAGTTATTTATTTGACATATTAATGTGTATAAATTTTATTGTATACCTACTTATTGTTGAACTAACTACCTATTGTATATAAAAACTATTTTATTACCATTATCTAAAAATATTTTTAGCCTAATAAATGTCTCATCAAATCATTTTTATTACAATTAATGCAATGGATTTGATGTCCGTGTTTAGGTCAAATTCAATACAAAAATACAACACAAGAATGTTTTCCAATGGATGATCATTCAAGTGATTTTATTGACCATGAAATGTAACTTAAAAAGCTCACCTTTAATTTTAACAAACTAATATCTATTTCTATTATTTTTTTTTATAATTAAAAACTTAAGAGCCATGTGATTGACTCTTTCCTATAGGGGTAAACTCCAACACCAATTTCAAAGAAGGGATACTTTGGAACGTCGCAAACGACGGCCCGCCCCCTGAAGGTTTCACTATATACACCACGGACTCGGGTCTCACGGTGTTGCGTAGAAAGAGACAAAGGAACTTGAATAAACTCGGCATTGGTGGGTTTGTTGTGCGACAGAGACAAACTAACGCTAAGGCACAACTAGATGACGATAATCAAGCTGATGGTACGCAGGGTTGTGGAGGTAAGTTCGAATAAAAAAAATATATATATATTAAAATAGTTTAAATGCCTATTTATAGGATTATAAAAGTCTTTGTATGTTTGTATGTCCCATCACGGCATCTAAACTATTTGAATCGATTTTTACGTCATTTTTACGAAATTATGTCAACAGATTCTTAATATTAGACTTTTCATACCCCCTATCATTTCATACCCCTAAATAATGAGGGTTATTATTTGAGAGATTAGGTTAAATTATTTTTTATTTTATTGACAAAAAAAAGGCAAAGCAACGTTTGCCGAGTCAGCTAGTATATTATACAAGTACGATTCGATTTTACCATTTTTTTTCTTTCATTTGACATTGCTAATCGTCAAGTTCGGTTTTGGTCCAGGGAAGTAGGTAGCCTACAGGTTTTTATTGCTAAATGTTGATCGTGCTCAAAATATAAGTCCTAAATGTCTTTAAATTGATTTAGTTCATAAGCTTGATAAATATTGGATGGATTATATTTCAATTTGATTTTATACACTTCTGAGATAAAAAATCTTTGACAAACTTTTGTCTAGTAGTATTAGTCTTTTTTATGACACAGTAACTTTACGAAGGTTGCTACTTTTATCAGAAACCATGATAATTGTAGTCTAATGTTTTATATATTTACAACACTTTGCACAGTTCCTTCCAGATTAATATAATAAATACATGTTCTATTTATGTGCTCAAAAACGGTCAATATTTTTATATGACAGAATCACCAAGCAACAAACGCAAGCCTCGACGGAAACCGCGTTCTAAACTGATGGAGCAGTTTCCTTCATATATGCAAGAGGCTTTTTTCGGCAAAGATCTATTGGAACCCAACAGGGTGGTCGTCAGTTCCACCGGTAAGAAAATCATAATAAAATAATTATTAAAAAAAACGAATAGATAAATTCCTTGTGTCAATTTTATTGTGACGTGTTGATGTGTAAGGCATTTAGATCAATACCTATACCCATAATAAAACAGTAACTGGTCGCTGTCTGTATATGGAAGATACAAAAGATACAAGATACAAAAAAACTATTTGAGGTGGGCTTTGGCTTTATGACCTCAATAGAAGCCAAAACAATGATTTTTAGATTTTTTTTCGGTTAGTCTGTACGTTTGTGCACGCTAATCTCAGCAACGGCTTAACAGATTTAAAAGCGGTTTTCACTAATGCGTTGTGGATTGCTCCACTTAACATTTTTTGTTTGTTTCATTTCAAAACGGTTCATAAATAAAAAATTTGTATCAGTTATGCCTCCACTACACGTAGACAGATGCGTCCGTAGACGTCGGTAGATGCCTCCGCAGATGGATCCCTTCAAGCCGTCCACACGTCTTTAGGTCGATCAGTCTGTATAGGTTCTTGGTAGACTCAACACATATGCTCAAAATGGATATTTCATTTTTTATTTACTTATTCTGTAAACAATTTTTACATTGTATGTGAATATTTGTACAAGTTATAAATCATTAGAGATATTAATGATAGGTAATTACGATATGAATGACAATTACAATAATATAATTTAATTAATTTAAATAAACAATGTTGACAACGCAATAAAAATATGAAAAATAGGGACAAAATATCAATTAATTTTATAATCATTCATCAGTGCTCATGTTAGTCACTTTGACGAGTAAGAAGGTACCCATAAAAAAAACTTCAAGAAGTACGCGTACGCGTGTTATTTACAAAAGAAATTCATAAGTATTTACAGATTACCTCGTAAATTTATTTATTTTATTTATTTCGGATGCTGGTAGGTATCACACACATATCGTTCAAAATAGTCCCCTTCACACCCAACACAAAGACCACACCTAAAAATCAATTGTTCACCAGCTCGTGACCGTACCTGCGGATTTGTTTTAATTTGCTCAAACGTCCCAACAATCTTGTCCATTAACATGACGCAGCTAGCCACTTCACCACCGGAATAAACTACGCTTTTTCACATGTCCCCACAAATAAAAGTCCAGAGGAGTAATATCTGGTGACCTAGGAGGTCACGCACGATCTCCTCCACGTCCTATCCACCGACTGGGGTACTCTCTGTACGGATCGCAGTACTGTTTATCGTAGGCACTCACTTATCGAAATTACGCGGGAACGGGAGCGAGTTGCGCACGCGTTCCTAATTGATCGTGACGTACGATTGACTGAGGCGTAAATTTCTTAATTTCTTTTGTGCATCGCCGCCGCCGCGTCACCCCGCGACCCCGCGCCCCGCAACACGTGCCTATATTTTTCCTACGCAAGGTGCGTAGCGTAGAGTTATGCGAGTTCAGAGGCGATAAATAAATTTTGTATGGAAAAACTTAATTTTTAAAACTGTTTATTAAAAAAGTCTTAGAAGAAATGTTGTTGGGTTTGATGTAGCGAAGCTGCTTGCAAGAGGTGATGCGCTAATTTAAATTAAGCCTGTATATCAAAAGCTAGTTTAAAATATACTTGAATAACTCAGTTATGAATATTATCTAGATACGTGATTAGACTGTGGTGGGAGTCCAGCCAAGTTTAATAAATAGATCATCCTTGAAACCTTTTTATTTCTGCTATTGCTACTAAACTGAATATTATGGTAAGAAAAATAATTTATTTTTAAAATTGAATCCAGCCCCTAACCCAGGAGAGAGTCCAGGCGCTACAGTTAGAGCAGTGACACCGGAAGGTTACCGTGAGTTGCGAGATTTCAAGTGGGATGTGGAGAATTCAGACAGTGATGGCGAGGATGTCCTGTCTGCTTTGACGTCGTTCAACGATCACGACGTCTCTTTTGTTATATCACTAAACACGGTAAGTAACTCGATAGTATCCAATACTTGTCCAAACGGCATTATGAGGATTAGTGAATATTTTTATTATGAGTTGATATTCAGATCTTGCCACTACTTATTTTTATTTCATTTCGCAAACATCGTATCCCAGTTTTGTTCAGTTATTTAAAGTTTACGATTAAAAATACTTGTCCAAACGGCATTATGAGGATAAGTGAATATTTTTATTATGAGTTGATATTCAGATCTTGCCACTACTTATTTTTATTTCATTTCGCAAAAATCGTATCTCAGATTTTTGTGCATTTATTTAAAGTTTATGATTAAAATAGTGAAAAAGTATATAGTTATATTTTATTTATAACTACACCAGTTATAAAGTCATTAGTTTGAAAAAAGAAAATTAAGGAGAAACCACAAAGATTTGTATTTGTGTGCGACACATAGTGATAACAACGCGTACATCTGTATTAACTATACTAAATAGTGAATGTAACTTTGTATACAGGAAGAAGCCGAGGTTCTGAACGCGCTTAAACCAAAAGAAGAAAAGAATGATACATCTACAAATGCCGATGGCTCCATGAAAATAAAATCAGAGATTGATGATGGTAATCTGAAGCACACAGAAGATTCCACAGCACTGAAGAATGCTATCCTAGGGCCACAGCCTGCTGAAACAGAACCTTCAACCATTGCTACCGAGGGTATACCGACTGTGCATAGCACGAAGACGGAACCTATTGGCAGTGGTTTGTACAATTTCTTTAACTTGACCTTCAAAAAAATTCTATTGATTTTTCTAACATCTTTCAATGAATTAATGTTATATACAAAAATAATAGTGAACTATTCCAGCACTTTACATTCTTAATCTTGAACTTTAATAATACGGAATTTTTGCCTCACTATACAAAAAACTGTATTTTATTATTAATTGGACAGAAACCGGTGGATCATCGCAAGCATCGACAATATCACCCAAGGATGACTTGTCTCTACTAGGGGTTAACTTGGATGCGATGGTACGCGATGGCCTTCCCGATATGGATAGCAATGATGTCGATGAAATATTCAAGGGTGTACTCACAGATGACTCACAGGTAGGAATTTGTCTAAAATACTTAAACCTATATTTTAATTCATTTTTTTAATGGATCTAGTGCGTAAGTTATATAAATATTATATTAATTTAGTATATTTTTATACAGGAGTCACAAGAATCATCTGTTTCCTATGTGAATACAATGGCGAACACACCATACTCCCAACAACGACAACAACTACCAAGTCCCATGGATTACGCGTCACCGTACACTGAATTTGGCGGTAGCAGGTTAGTTTTATTATACATTTTTCTTATCACTCATTGTAGAACTATTTATCCTATAAACTTGAAGTAGTTTAGTAGTTTTTTAGTAAAAGACTATGAGTACAGAGCTAAAAGCTTTCACAAGTTATTATGTGTCTAGAAATTAAGGGGGCACGAAATTTGACAGGGGAAGGTGAGATTATTCTTTCTATTGGACATTCTTAAAATATAATGTGTTTGACATATTCGTACATTACTGGTAGAATAAGTCGACAAGTAACTAATGACGATCAAGTTAAAGTTAAACTTATTTATTTAATAGCCACAGCTTTGTAGCACACTAAAGAAAGATTTCTGCTATATAATTTTTTTGGACACTAGTATCATTTTTTAAGACGAATTATAAGTTTGAAGTAGATATCTAAATTGTCAGCATTTCTAAAGAAACATTTCATTCATGTCAAACAGTGTACTGCCACTGCGATAACACGTGCGAATGAAGTTGTTAAAAAAAATTGATTAAAAATTTGAACTCACTAATTCGGTTTTATTTATTTACAATTTATACACTTGTGTGCAGTGACTACCACAACATATAGATGGTGTATAAATCTTGACAAGTAAGTGAGTACGTCATACGTTCGTTAAGTAACGATAGTACCGCCTTTTCCAGTAGTAACAGCGGCATGAGCCCGTTGTTCTCGGAGTGTAGCGGGTCGGGCGCGAGCGCTAGCGGAGCGGGCGCGGCGAGCGGGCCGTGGGCAGCGCCTGATTCCGCTCCTCAACCCGCGCCCTCCTACAACCAGCGCACTGCTGACAAGATGCGTGCTGACGAGAGTACGTATTGTCACACTTCTTTGAATTAACTACACATACAAATACTATATACATTTTGATTTTTGTTTGCACATTTTAAAAGACTGGTAGCGCAGTGATAGCGTATGCAACTGTTGTGCTGAGGTCTAGAGTTCGATTGCCGGGTCCGACTTAATGATTGTATGATCTACAAAAAATTGGGTGTTTTCAATTTATAATATATTTACAAAACGAAAGTAAAAGCTCTGCTTAGTTTAAGTCTTGAAGGCGTTACGTCAGGCCACCAAATATTTATTAATTATTACTTATTTACTCGAATCATCCATTAAACACTCTCGTATTACAAATTAAGTTATAGTTTTAAACTTTTGATGCCTATATATTGTTATTCATATCATCATCATCAGCCTATCGCAGTCCACTGCTGAACATAGGCCTCTCTGATTGCACGCCACTTATTTCGATCCTCGGCTTCTCGCAATCTGCTCCTGAAAGCCATCTTGCGCAAACCATCACTCCACCTTCTCTGTGGACGTCCTACACTACGTTTGCCGAGACGCGGTCTCCACTCAAGAACTCGTTTATTCCAACGGTTATCGGTTCTACGTTAAATGTGGTCAACCCACTGCCACTTCAGCTGGCTATATCGATGACCCTGAATTTGTCATATCATTTCTGATGCGATCCCTTAGAGAAATGCCGAGCATAGCCCTCTCCATAGCACGCAAAGCGATTTTAAACTTATGGATCAGCCGTACCGTAAGTGTCCACATTTCGGCTCCGTATGTCATGTTCTGGTAGGACGCACGCATTGAAGATTTTCGTCTTTAGGCACTGTGGGTTAAAAATTTTGGGGATATAACGTCCCCTTGTCTCACTCCTCGATGCAATGGTATGGGGATTGTATGCTGATCCTTTACTTAAACGGACATAGTGGTGGCTTTGTGGAGATATCTCAACACTTGGATGTATCACCAATCCACTTGGCAACGCTGCAAGGACTCCAGAACAGACCAGATCTCGATCAAGTCAAAGACCTTCTCATAGTCCATGATTGCTAGATACAAGGGCTCATTATATTCTTCGGTCTTCTGTATAATCTGCCGCACTCTGTGGATGTGGTCTATGGTGCCATATCCGCTCCGAAACCCAGCTTGCTTCGGTGGTTGGTATTTGTCGAGTCTTCGCGCAAAACGCTTCGTGATTTTGCCTCTAGCCTTCAACAGCTCTGTTGTAACGCCATCCCCTCCAGGGGTTTTTCCATTTTTCAGCTGTCTAAGAGCCATCTCGATTTCGTCAATGCTGACTTCTGACAGATCTTCTGTGTAGTGGCGTGTTAATGTGGCTCTAGGGTCCTCATTTTCGGTATCAGGCCAAGATGTATTCGAAGCGTACAAACTGCCATAGAGGCTTTCCACTTCCGAAAAGACGACCGTCTTGGAAACAACGACTTCTCCGCTTCTTGTGGTAAACTTCGTCAAATGGCTTCTTCCAAGAGATTGTACAAACACTTTTGACCCTCGATTCTGCTTGATTGCTCTTTCAATCAAAAGAATGTTGGAGCATCGTACACGTTTAATAATCTCTCGGTTAAGAGTCGCTTTGCCAATGAAGTATTTGGCGGGTTCTCACGTCGTTCCCTCTTTTAACCCTAGCTAGTGTCCTCTCCGAAAGCTTCGACTTCGTGCTTTACGCTGCAGTTGACAAAATCTCGTAGCTTCATTCCTGAGGATCCGAACCACATTTTCAATGTTCTGGTTTACGTCTCTTGTGTTTTCCATGGCAGCAAATCGGTATTACAGATACGATTGGAATTTTTCAAATACCATCGCGACTAGGAGCTGATTTGGTCGGAGCCTAGATTTCATCATGCGGACACGTTCAGCCTTAAATTTAATATTCTCTCTGAAAATCACCTTTTAGTCTGAACCTCGGACTAGTCAGTGATCACGGTGTAAAACCTATTAATTACTGAGACGTCTCTGAATATGTTCGTCATGATGAAATCGATTTCTTTTTTTGTCATAGCGTCAGGGCTTGGTCACGTCCACTTTCTTTGGGGCCGCTTTTTGAAGAATGTTATGTAATTCATATAATTAAGCTTCATGTAAACTTTATATTAAATTTTAATCCAGGCTTAGGCTCAGCGGCAACGATATCGGCAGTACTATACGCTAACATGAACCATTCAGAATGGAAGACCGAGTTTCCGAATTGGGGAGACCGCGTTAAACAGATTTTGAAAAAATGGCGGGCGCTGCCGTCCGATCAAAAAGCGCCATACCTACAGCGTGCTCGCGACAACAGGAGCGCCATCCGGATGAAGAAGGCTCAACAGGTATGTTTGTGTGCTTTTTGGTAGATGTGGTGTGTGCTAACCCAACTCACTTACCACCCGTGTTTATACTGTGTGTGACACTACGATTTAGAGCCGGTATTCACTTCAGCTCTAAAGTGAACCCCGACTCTAAGGGCCTGTTAAACAACATTATCATAGTGTTTTTTACGACTGACGGCTCATTAACTATTCTAAGAACCATAAAATATATGAACCAGGCAAACGGATATCTATCAATGTTGTAACCACCTGAATAACTTTCAAGTAAACTTATATGTACAATGAGTTTAAAAATGTAAGAATCAAAATAATCAACTCCTTACGTTTGAATAATGTTAAATTTCATATTATTATTACTTTAAAACTTCAAATTTAAGTGAAAACAATAAAATTTAAATATGGCTATTTTTGTATTATAGCTGTAAAAATATATTTACCATACGATTATGTACCTGTCTAAAAAAGTTGACTGTCTCACTTAAAATCACAACATGAGTAGCTTTATGTTATAAACTTAAATAAAAAATACTTAAAAATATTAAGTTAGTCATTATTAATACGGTTCAGTCGATAAAAGCATTATTTTACTCGTTTAATAAAAGCTCCGCTTGATTCTTATATCTGTCGTTACTCAATCTTACATTTTAGATGTTTCAAAATATACATTCACTATGCGTCGCTGCCAGTCACGATCGCCAGAACTATACGAATATACCACGAGTGCTGTAGATTCTGTCGCCTATCTCACCATGTAAATACCGTGGCTGTACGAAACACTTAGCACACTATTTGTGTTTTTATTTTTTTTGTGTAAACTGTCAATATTTATTGTTTATGAAATTTAACGTGAGAGGGTCTACAGGATCAGCTATGGCTTGGGATAATTTATCATGAAAAATTTGTTAAATGTGTAATCCTATCAGTCGCAGTAGACATGGGTACGCTTCGTTAGAAGTAAAGTCATTCGTTTGGCTCGTCGATAGAGATTTCTATATATAAGTTAGTATGTTGAGGTAATATCTCATTGTCGACCAGTCGATTTTGTAGTCGTAAGCACGGTCTAAAGTAATTAGAATTTATTGTGTACTAAGTTAACTCATTACTATCAGGAATCTTTTATAGGTACACTTATGACCTTGAGGAACACTATCAGTTTAATTAATAATTAGTTTAGGTATTCATATTTATTACATTTCACACACAAAGATCACAATAAATGCAACACCTTAATTGTTTCGGTTTCGTATTCTATCAAGATAGTTAATGAAATATTGCACCGATCATTGGCATTTTGTAATGAAGTTTAGGGCCATTGTCGACGAACGTATCTCATTATTTTGGAGAGTTCGGATATTGCTTTATAAAGTTCATCGCCATCTACCTGATGTGGCGTCAGCGAGGATATCGATGGAGATGAAATGTACTAAGCGATGGTTGGGCGCGACAGAGCTCGAGCACGACGAACGAGGCGGACACCGTGACGAGTGCAGGCGCGGGTGGAGCGAGCCCGGCGGGCGGCGGGGCGGCGGGGACGAGCGCTGTTAGCAGCACGCCCGCGACGACGGGCTGCGCGGTCACGGCGGGGACGGGCCCGGCGGGGGGCGGGGTGCGCGCGCCCAACGTGACGGTGACGGCGGGCGGGCTCCTGGAGGCCGACGCGCACATCCGCGTGCTCACCCCCTCCGAGATCATGCGCACGCTGCCGCGCCTCGCGCACCATCACCCGCGCACACACACGGTACCCACGCGCGCACTCGCATACGCACTCACACGCGCACACACACCTTCTTTCATATTAATTCTATAAACGGATATGTGTCATTTCAAACATCTCAAAATTACACCAGATCCTTCAGAAGTAAATACAAACATAACAATACATAAAGTTAAAAGAACATTTAAATATAACATAACAACTTTCTTTTGAACACAGTACAAAAGAGGTATGCCCTCTACTCCTCTACTAAAGTGACCTGACTTATTGAAATCACATTCGTCAAAGAACAAAACTCAGACATCTATTATAATTTACTTATACATATATACCTATGAACACTATACAATCCAGTTAACGATACACAATGCGTGCGTGTGTATATGCGAGATACGTTCCGTTCAATTTGTTGGGTGATCGCGCTACGTCACATCTCGCGGTCCTGAGCACATCCTTTTGATATTAAACTAAATTCATGTCATCACCCAACAATAACTTTTGGTTGTTCAATGGCGTTGTACGCTGTGTGATTTTTTTTTCAAGTTTCTTTTAGCTTTTTATTTTGATACGAGACCGTCACTCTCCAATCGTTTCCCAAAGAGCCTCCCGGACTCGTGTCCTCTGTTTCCGTAATGTTGATTTTATTATTTTCGCTTTGCCTTGGTAGTGTTGGCTTTAACATTGGAAGCTGTTGGTGGCTGGTTGTGGTGTGCTAACAAATCTAACATAGTTCGATGTAGTTCACGATTTATTTGCGTCATTCTGCTCTTGTATAAAGCTTTGTGATGTAGTTTGTAAGTTTACAGATGTTGTTGTTGTGTTGTTACGTTATATTGTGCAACATTTTTTCTAATAGGTTTAGGATTTCTTTACTTCGTAAAAAATACTACCTTATATTTGTTATTTTTAAATTAAGGCAGTGATTTTATTATGTAAAGTAAAAATATTAACACGAAGTAACCAATAAACTATAATTTCACATTTTAATATACATTAAGTTTAAAACTGTCCTCATATGTGTATATATAAATAAGTCATAATGATCGTAGGCTATAAGCTTTACTGTATACAAAACTTAATGCATATTGACTGTGTTTTTTACAGTTAGGATGAATTTAGATTAACATAAGCATGAATATTAAAAGTACTCTCTGATAGACATGTAATTAGCTTACAACTGACAGATTGAAACTGAGAAAATGGAGCAATTATAATAAACATACTGATTATGTATTTAAAAACCAATGTTGCTGTATAAGACAACTAATATATTGTATCGAAAACTGCAAAGTAAATGCAGAGGATGTAAATATACTAAAAAATTAAATCCAGTTAATGTTCATTTATGTACGCTTTTATTAAAACTGCCTGCGTAGTAGTTTCAGCATGTCACATTATGTAAAAAAAAACATGGAGCTGGTTCGGTCATTGTATGGCGACAGTAATATTAAATAAAAACTAAGACTAGTGTTGGACCTTATCAACGATAAATATAACTCCCAAATGACTACTCTGTGCAATTATTTTCTAAGATAAGCTACATATTTACTTGAAGACTTTTACGTGGTGTGACTGCTACTAGACTGTCGACTAACTGTCCCAATTATATTAGAGTTGTTAGTTGATATAAATGCCACTGTTGCGCAAAATGTAATGCGAACTCATTATTCGCAACCTATTAGGTGACTGTCCTGGGACAAAAAAGTAAGAGAATCTATATGCCGATATAACAAGTAAACGTCGAGCATTATTATGTGTTGCGATAGTGCGTGTGTTCATGTGTGTGTGTGTGTGTGTTTGTATGATTGTGAATGGGTGAGTCACATGGTCAAGGAACAAGTGAGCCGTGTAAAATGGGGACTTTTTGAAAGGAGTGTGATATGCATATTAATTAATAAATATACTTAAAAATCACGTCAGTTTAACTCTTTTCTGAGTACCTGTAAGTACCCTGAAAAGGGTTAATCTTGTGTTGAAAGTATGTACACGATTTTATTTCAACATAATCCATACATACAGACATCGATTCTTATTAGCTGTAGTTAAATCAAAAAACTTTTATTTCAAGTTAAGTTATTAAAGTAAAAGTAAAGTTACATTAATAATTGAAAGTAATTTTGTAATAACCATAATCAAATGAAATAATTATCTATATTTCACAAATTTTATGTCAAAATTACATAAATAATGTACTAATATTCTTAAGATTTTCAAAGTAGCCATAGGTTTATTTGATAACGATAAATTACTATTATTACACTTTGTCTGTCCAATTTTGCGTGTCATTTGGGAATGTACAGTATTTATCGTTGTGGAGTATAACTCTAGCCTAATGCTCAGTTCTCTCTTAGGAGCTGCACAAACCGAGCGCGGATTGGCGCGATGGTGCTATGCAGAAACAGTTGGATGATGCGATACATATGGCTTTGGACTCCGTGCGTTACATCTTTCATTACAATTTAAAATAAATTAAAATTTAATTATGGTCTATTTGAACCCTAGTTTATTGTTTAATGATAAAAAATAATTATAATTAAATTAAAACAATATTATGTCGCTACACAATGACTATCAGTGAAGTGTATACAAAATGTAATGTACGATGGTAACATAGACTGTGTGCTATACAGGAGCAGGAACGCGCTTGCAATCAACAGCGAAGTGCGCGAGAGGCTGAGCAGGAACGGCAATGGAAGAACCTGCAGCAGCAAAGACAGCAACAGACGCAGCAACAGCAGCAAATTATACATGATCAAAGAATGCAAGGTAACTATATAGTGATATTGTAATTCATATAAATTTGAGCAGTGTTCATACTTTCTATCAGGCAGAGTAGAGACACTTTGGCAGGTTCATATATAAAGAAAAAGGTGTACTTCTATGTGCCCATAAGTAGTATCTTTTAAAAAAGTTAGTTATGTTAGTTATACTGAAACTTTAAAAATATTAAGAGAGTGAAAAGTCAATACGAACTAACCGTCACGTACATCTGACACGAAAGCAGCGATGCAGCGTTTACGTACGCCGGACGGCAGCTCACCACCTGCTGTGGCTGGCGGGCCAATCGGCTCCATCGGGCCCTTGGGGCCGGTGCCCGTGGGACCAGTCCCCGCCACGCCCGGCCCTCCACCTTCACCGGCCCCGGCCGAAGCTCCAAGGAGTGCCTTCCCTGCACAAAGGTTCCCATTACACTATGGGAACAATGAAGACATCAACAGACAGCTTAGAGATCTTTTGCAAAGGAATAACGACAAGATATGGTCCCCCCGTGAGTCAGAAAGTCTTTTAAAATCTAACAATATATTTTTAGGACGCGTAAGAACTTAGTGCGACCGTGCATATTCAGCGCTGCCACCAGGACCACTTTTAGGCTGTACGGCCGCGACGTTGATACCATTACTGCGGTATTATTAGTCTTTTACTTATCCCCTACTAAAGGATGTCCTAGTGGAAAATATTAACCTGAAAGAGTTAAGGGTTATTGGTTGAAAATAATTCTATAGAACTCGGAGCACTTGAAGTTAAAAAGCTTTGCATGATGTCAAATAGTTCTCGCATATTGTCTTTTTGCAGATCTTCATAAATATGAATGGTTAAGGAAATTATCTTTGACTTTGATTTTCATAATTTCTGTACATAAATAAAAACAAGCATTATTTTAACAAAATTTTAATACTTTAAAATTTAAATTAAGTTTCATCATGGACACTTATGGTGTTTGTAATCAGCAATATATTGCTGAACAGAGCAATCATAAAATTTTACGGTGCGTTGATGGTTACGGAAAACATTATTAGTAGAGAAATCAGAAATTACTATTCAAAACACATAGTGGTCATCGTGTGCAGCTTTCACTCAGAATTTGTACCTCTTTTTTTTCAAACTGATATTCTATATCTTTATTTCATTAATTTTCTCAATAATTATTGGAAATCTAAACTTAGTCTTCAATTAGGTATCGTGGTACTCGTTGTGCGGTCGCTAAGTTAGTCCGTCACGTCGACGACGGAGGCACAGGCAAGGTTTTGGATATAGATAGTGTGGACAGGCCTGCCTACAATGCTCTCTACATAAGTTCTTATTCAACAACGCGTTTACCTTTTATCTCCGAGCACATCAAAAGCTCCTAGTACGCAATAGTGATTATGTTGCTCGCTTCATTTTCTTTTTTTTTCCATATATAGACTTTAAAATAGGTATCAATATTGTATGTGAGTAATATGTGTAAGTTGTCTGCCAGCAGAAGACAATGGCGGCGATGGCCAAGCATTCCGCCAGCCGCTACCCGTGACGTTGCGGGCGCGCGCCCCTCTGATGCACGCTCAGCGACCTGAACAACATCATCAATGTAAGTTGTACTACCACTATCATTTTTCCTATTAGATATGAAAGATCAAGATATCTTTTGGAACCTGTACCAAAACATGCGACAAATGTTTAAAATTTTCGAGTTTACCAATAATCTATTCAAGAGAAGATTAGTTTATAACATGAATATTTACTCGTATAAATAGACGGATTATTGAATGGTTGCAGGTCCGAACCGCACCGACTAATGTGAACCCACTTCTCAGATAAGGATTTTAACTCAGCTCTAGTGGCTAAAATCACTAGTAATATGACTACACGGTTGGCCTAGTGGTTTCAGTGGTCGCCACACCGCTTCCTACTGTGCCAAGTGTTGTGGGTTCAAATCCTACATGGGACAACACTTTGTGTGATCCACAAATTGTTGTTCTAAGTCTGGGTATACTTTGTGTCCGTTTCATGTATGTTTGTAAATATCCCCGCGACACAGGAATTTCTATTCCTAATGCGGGAGTTGTCTTTAAAAAAAAAAAAAAACACACAGACGTTACCAGTATTCTTCGCAAAAATACATGGCTAAACATTTTACATGAAAATAGTTTTCTCTTGTTCTTTGTCATTCTGTGTCTTATTTCCTTTAAGTTTTAAGCAAAGATTTATATTAGATACTACAATAGATTTATTTATATTTGTAGTGATAATGCAACAACGGATCGCAACAGCAGACAATAGTCAACTTCAGCAGGCTGTCGGTAATATTCAGACGCAACAACATGTCGAACAAAAGTCGAACATTATACAAACAAATGGTAATTATTAATTGAAAATATTACGCTTTCCTTTTAGATTATAATATAGTCTAATTGTTTTATATAGTGTAGTCGCGTTTCTGGAATATTATGTGTAATGTAAGATTGATGAATAAAGGAATGATGAGGTAAGAAGATGGTGTGTATTTAAAAAAAGATTTAGTGGCGACGGATATTGAGAAACGGATGCTGTTATGAGTTGAACATGTTAAAGGTTGAGCGAAGAGTGAATGATGATAGCCCCCGTAAATGGAGAAGCCGGTGCGGACTGGTTCTGAGAGACATATGACCTCGAAAAAGAAGGACCGTCAAAAGTATGCGTGACGCGTGAGCCTATATAAAATGCTTAATGATTGTGAGCCTATATAAAAGGCGTATGACAGAATCGTTGCATCTACATACTATTAAGCAATCATTTAAATTATCGACGGCAATAAGCGATTTTATCCTAATTTTCCGTATAAAAATTAGAAAATGGGAGTATCCATAACCTTATTGGAAATAGGTCTTTTTCTGATAGATATTTGATTCTAATAAAATTTGCGAAATGCAATATTCCGTGTTCTGCCGTCGGATAATAATTCAATACTCTCCACAATCGTTCTGCAAGTTGACTCAAGACATAAATCAATTTGTTTTTAAGGTGGAGTACATAATATGGTAAATTATGAACTGGTAAATTCTTACCAGCCTCATGTCTAACATGGCATAGGTTATATTTCCAGTCTACCTACATTATCTAATACTAAAATATTTTAAAATATATATATATATATATTAATGTAAATTAAATTTTAAAAGTAGTGTGTATTATCGTAGCGCAAGCTGTTGAACCTAAACAAGAAACTGGTCAGGAGCAAGGTAGCGATGAAATGGATATGGCAGATATGGATAAACTTGAGCAAGATTCTGGAAATATTGGAGAGGTAACAAGTTATTTGTATAAAATGTAAAATATATTTTATTGCAACAATTCTCACTACGGATAATTATGCTCCAACGTATTTACTTTTTATTTCCCAGGTGGGGGATATTTTGACCGGTTTGGGCGGCGAGGATGACGAAGAACTTTTCGAAACTTTAACTGCGGAAATAGGAGAACAGTTCAACATATTAGAATATGCAGATCCAGAACTTGCTGCTCTCAATGATGCGGAACATATCCTCGATGGACTTGAGCTGGCCGATGATGGTATGCCTGAGAGGCACGCTAAAAGGGAGCCAGAGTAAGTACTAGTTTATGTTGACTCCAACTAATGTTCACTATTGAAATATAATACAACATGCATATATAATAACATGTATTGTATTAAAGTAAACAATTTTATTTAATTGAATTAAAATTCTATTCGAATTATTTGTGACTGCAGTGGTAGCATATACGACTACTGTGATTCAGATCTTGGATTCGATGCCTGGATAAGACCAAAAGTTTCTATAACCTGCAAATAATGATTTAGGGTTCTTTCTATGTATAATGCTAATGTACGTAGTTACATAAAATATATAGTTAAGTATAAGCTTCTCGCAGTAAAGAGTAAAGCCTATGTCCTTCCTCAAGAATAAAAAAATCTCCATACCAAATTTCATTGAAATCGGTGTAGCAGTAAAAGCGTGACAGACAGGTAATTACTTTCGCATTGTAATGTAAAGTATGGATTCCATCTAGCTGTTAGAGTACAAGCAACTTGAAACTTGTTACTTTGAAGCTATATGACATTATGTGGCAGATGTCCGTAATACTTATCATCATCAACCCATAATGTCCCACTGCTGGGCTCGGGTCTCCTCTCAGGAGAGGGTTAAGGCCATACGTCCCCACGCTGGCCAAGTGCGGGTTGGGGACTGGCAAGACAACGTTGTGGCTACGTAATCTTACCGTTGGATGTTTTTAAGCCGCCCGAAGGCCTCCAACTAAGCTTTACGACTGTTATCCTATGATAACAACCGGGACCGACTGCTTAACGTGACCTCCGAATCACGGAGACGCTCATGGTAACATGCCACCAGCGGTCACCCATCCAGGTACTGACCGCGCCGTCGTTGCTTGCCCTCGCTGATTGTTTCTAATCACCGAGTGCAACTGGGCTATGAGCGCCTAGTAATACTTAAAAAATAATTATTTATTTCAGAGATGAAGTTGAAAGAGGTCAAGATAATAAAATGTACAGTGATATTCAAAAAGCTGTAAAAAATATAGAATCCAAATCGGAAATAAAGCCAGAGATCCAGGATATAAAACAAGAACTTCACGAACCTAAGAATGAGTCCCCGACTGGACAAGTGCCTCCACACATGTCCAATGAGGGCCTACAGCGATTTATTTCTAAGAACCAACAAATGGCATTACAGGTATGAATAAAACCTAAGCATTGCTCATATAAAAGTTGTGACCAATAGAATCGTCATCGTAACAAAATAATAGCTTATGCTAGCAACATGCTAAGGATTTTTTTTACTAAAATTAAATACCCATCTGGAGAGCATGGTATTATAGCAGGCCAAAAGTTAGAGTAAGAAGAGGGCCTACATCTAGCAGTGCGAGTGTCAAGGGTTGTTGTTAATCAGCTGAAATAACTAAGTTAAAAAATACCTTGTGGATTTTAATGTAATGAATCAATTATACGTTTTTCCTTTCAATTGTCTGTTTCGTAGAATGCAATGCAGCAAATTAAATCAGAAGTTAAACTGGAAAGTGATGACAAACCGCAGCAGCGTCAAGTCTTCGCACATATGTTTGCTAACGCACCTCGACTTCAACTACATCAACAGGTAGATAATAGAGCTCTCAAGTACTTTTCGTAACGTAATATTCAAGGACTTATATTCTCAATAATCGAATTTTCAGGCCGATTATTTGCTCTACTCTAACAAATGACTAATGTTTTCAGCAACAGCGCCCTATACAATCATCCCAGTTCAACCAAGGAGGACAACCACAAGTGATGACTCAACAAGTGGTTCAGCGGCCCCAGGGACAATTCGCAGCGAATCAACAACACATGCATTTCGCACAGGTGAGATCTGTTTATTTAGAACATAAAAACTATTTAGTTCATTGGCATATTTTTTGAGTTTACATAAATCTATATGTTAATAATACATGAAGCAAAAATTATGTATCCCTGTTTACGAAAATTGCTCGATTCAAGGAGTACGACATTTAGCACACTTATACACAAATGTATGTATGTTAAATTCAAACCAAAAAGATGGTTATTTTTTTTCTATATTGTCATACTGAATTTCAAAAGTAGCCGTAATGAAATCTTTGATTATAGAGGTGTATTAACCTTAGACGAAAGAAACCCCATGGTCAAATTTCGACCTCTGGGCGACCATTAGTTATTATTTATGAAAACTATAATTTAGGGAAGTATATATACATATATTAATTTCTGTCTCTGCTTAGCAAGGAGGTTTTGGTATGCCACACTGGTCAGATGGCTTGGTTTAGGGTTTGTTTTGAGTTTTCCTTCTTGTTCTGCTGCATGCTTTGTTCCGTTACTCTATTCTTACATCACCCATTTTCACCAACTCCGTATTCTTAATCACTCACTACAAGGATTATTCATTTTTATCTACACCCGTAATATAATAATGTATTCTTCAACACTAATATCGAACAAAGTGGTGGGATACGACGTGAATTCAATTAACAGTTCTTTTTTTTAATACAGCGCTGTGGTAGTGAAAGGCGTGTGCCTGACAATGTTCTTTTTTTAAAACGAGGGGTATTATAAAATTTAGTACAACACTATAACACTCGTTTGGATGATATTATGGTTACTATGACACAGGATGTTTTAATGTCGGCAATGAGCTAGCTGTTTGAGTAACAGTTACAGCGTGGGTACAGATAGGGAAATAAAGTAGTCGGAGGTCGATGTGAAAGTGAATCGTTTCGCTGGTCGGCAGGGTGCAGCGCGGTCGCAGGCGCCGGGCGGAGCGGCGGGTGCGGGCGGCGCGGGCGGCAGCGCGGCCAGCAACGCGGCGAGCATCGTGCACGCCATGACGCAGCAGGTGAACGCGGCGCTGGCGGCGGGCCGCAGCTACGCCGTGGGCACGCGCCTCGTGGCGGCCGACGGCTCCGTGGGCGTGGTGCGTCCCGACCGCACCGTCGCGCTCGCGCACCTGCCCTACAACGGTCAGTGCCTACTCTACTGTGTGCCATTGCATTCTTCTCTTATTTGATCAGTTTCGTTGTCCGCCTCCGCAACTCACCGTGGGAGAGCCACGCTTCGGCATGAATGGGCCGGCTCGACCGGAGTGATACCACGGCCTCACAGAAAACCGGTGTGAAACAGCGCTCGCGCTGTGTTTCATCGAGTGAGTGAGGATACCGGAGGCCCATACCCCAATCCAACGCCCCCTATCCCCCTCACCATCCCTCTTCCCCCCAGGCCGCCATAGTGTGGGTCACCATACTGCATTGTTCTTTTTCGCATTGAGGATGGTGAGCACCACTCTTGGATTCTGCTCATGCTTTCCATCAGGCAGGGCAGAGTCATTTTGGCAGCTTAAATATATAAAAAAAAAAATCTCATCATCAGATCTATGTGAAATTTAAATAGGACCGTTTTGGAATTAAACCCTTTCGAACAAAAAAAAATAGTTCTGCAAATTCATTATATATGGCGAATTTATGCCCGAACATACAAGAAAATCAGTCATCCGGATCGAGTACCTCTTAGAAATCGTTTAAAAATGATGTACCATTCGATGAATTTTAGATTCTATGCAGCTGCGCGCTCTTATTAGCACAGGAAAAAGGTTACACTTTGTCCACGCAATACATCACGTAACTCCTGGCGGTATACGCAGACAAAACCAATCTAATGAGAGTAATATTAAGATCACATCACAGATATTTTGTTCGTTATAGTCATTTTCTAGTTATTGTCATTCTATATCTACTCTATCTACGTGTCTATACACGAGAATAAATCCATAGCCTCGATTAACGTAATAATTTTTATTCGGGTCCGATAACCATACCTACTAGTTGTAACTATTTGAAGCATATTGTAGAAATAATCCGATACCCAAATAACCAAACTTAAATTGAGGTATCTATGCTATTTTATTATCATATATCATATCATCTCATAAGACACTAAAGGCACCTATAGACACATGTAAATCAAAAACCACGTATCCCTTGTCACCTTTTATCAGTTCGTTCGAGCCGAACTAGTTTGTAAATATAACTAGTAACGATACCATTTATTATAGTAATTATAAATTAATTTTGAGTTCTTAAATAAACAGCTATCTCAGAATCGTATTTTATATGCACAACATATGAACTTCATCTTTTATTACTGACGAATAGGCTATAAGTATTTAGACATTCCTGATGGTAAGTTTACGTTAACAGCAACAGTGTCAGGGGTTCCGGGCGTGACTCGTCCTCCGCCGCCTCCCCCGTACCCCGGCACATTGCGACAGCAACAACCGCCGCCCCCGCCCTACCCACAGGTATGTACCTGCGCACAAACATGACGAACACGTCACTCTATAGCAGCTCTTGACATCACTACTTGCCAGCCTTTAAAAAAACATTATCTGTCACCTGATTGAAAACACTTAAAAGTTGATTCTTCAAAAATTTTGAAGTTTTAAAGTGTTACAGGTGGCAAAACAAAGTGATAGCCTTAAAACAACAATTCCACAAAGTTTATCTATAGATTTATTTTTTTTGTTTTGAATGATACAGATAAGATTAAATTGTTTGTAAAGACATGCCTCCTTTATATTTAATGCAGATTTCATCAGAAGCTTACCTTGGAGGTGTTTAAATTTTCATCAAACGGTAACAAATTTATTTGTTAGTGGCAGGTTAACACTATAGAGTTTAGAAACCTAAAAGAAACATACAAAGTCAATAATAGTGACGTCAAGATCTGTTAGTAAAAAAAAATACGTTGAGGTTAAAAAGCAATTAATATTTACTAAATTGAATGAAACTAATGATTTTGTCATTTGGAACTTTCATACTATTAAATAAGTACTTTATAGTCTTGGAGGATTTTTGGATACATTGTCGTGCATGCAGTAATATTTTTTATTTACGTGTTTTTGTATAAATTTGTTTCAACATAACAATGTCGAAATAAATTTATAAGCTTTAAATGTACGCAGTAAGCTTGGGTTCACATTTTTTGCTTAACGATTACATAGTTACTAAAATATCTCATTAGAATCGTTATGAATGTGAACCCTTTAAATTTGTTCATCAGCTTCGATATATGGTCGTATCGCAGACAATGTTAAGATTATGTCATATCCATAGCAATATTAATTTATCTATGTCTTGGTGGCGGTCTTTCGATTGTAAATATACATTAACTATAAAAACATTGCTTGGTTCCTTCATGACAAGCTTAGAGAACTAATATTGCATGGGTATATCAAATAATCGCTCGCAATTCATACGACTTCAATTCTTTGACATGGCTTATACTAGGTTAAGCAAAATGCTTAGTGATCAAAATTAGTGCAACTATTTGTATTATAATATAAATTGAATATGTTAAAAAACCGCTTTTCATTTATACTTAGTTACAGCTTCTCATGTTCTATAGGTCAATTAAAATAGGAAATTTTAACTTGGCGAGGCCAAAGTGAGGTTATAGCACATAACTTAACGCGAATTATAAAAAAATCATAATATGTACTGACTGGTCCGAAGGAGTAAGCCCTGCGGCCAGTCTTTTGCAAAATAGCTACTATTGGAAAATATCAGCTTCATCAAAAAATTATAACATTTGATAAAGATTGCACTCTGGTGATTATGACTAATCGTAAACCTGATATATGCATAAATCTTCACCTCTCCATGATATCGGAACAATATCAAACATATCCATAGTTTAGATTTTACTTATTAAAATCATTATTACATCTGTATATCCTTTAGATCTTCAAAGAATAAGAAGAGGCTATTTTAGAAATAAATATTACACTTACCTGTTTAGTACTGTAACTTACTGTTGTTTGCGTTAGTCACTGAACTATGGCCACCGTTATTTGGTAACCTAATACGCGGTCCCTCGTATATAGTCGTATGGATTGTATTGCGATTACCGTAGGCTGTATGTGTACGACATCAGTACATGCGTGTTGTTTGCATGTCGGTGATTGATGGTTGTTGGCGGGCAGGGTTATGAGCCGCCGGAGTGGGGCGACTGGCTGCATCGCCGCCCGCTGCTACTGCAGGTCAGACCCCACCCTCACGTAGAACCTGTATCCGACCTTAAAACCTCAGGATTCACCTCCTATTATCCGATTAATCCCAAACTACCAACTCTCACTTAACACGGAAAATCTACAGATTTATTTGAAATAAAAATGTATGTCACATAAACTTTAATTTACTAAAACTCCAATTGTTATAAAATATCAATCTACTCAGGGGATATCTTAACCAATTTCGGAAACATTACTACTCAAATTAAAATCTTAAATGCCAATCAAAACAAAATATTGTAAAATAGTACACATACTTTTTCAACTATCACTGGACTAAACAAAGTACGTTTGAGATTATATGTGTTAACAGAAATCTTCCTTCCTGTCCTCCATTTTAGCCTTCCTTTCAGTTTAAAGGTCTAGTCTTCTTTCGTGTTAGAGGGCGTTGTCACCGCTAACTACCTGTCTGTGTATAAATGCTTTTTACTTGGCTTGCTCGTCGCACGCATGCGTACTGACTACTACTAACCTTTGTACCTTTTCAGCATCCTTTCTAACACAACACTAACGTTATTTAACAATTATACAAGCACTTTAGCTGTAGATCAACTTAATGAAAATTTTAGTTCCTATGTAATATTTAGACTTCATATAAAAATTATAGGACAGAAAGGGAGCGTTAAAGTGCAAACCTGTCTCATTTTGCGTTTTTTGGCTGTGGAGATTAATATAGGAATAATAAAAATAGGTTACCCGTTGTAACCATATGAATGTATTAGACGCTATTTCGCTTCATCGCTAGACTCATTTGCACCGAAATGAATAAATATGTCTAAAGCATTAAATTCATGTACCCAGTGAGTGTTCTAATATTTTGATAGACTACGAGCTGAATGATTATGCTACACACTAAGTTACACAAAGCTATGAGACACAATAGAATAATACCGTGTCTATTACATACATTTTTTGCCTTAAAACAGTTTATAACATGTATTTTCGAATTAAACCTACACGTAAACACATAAACATCAAATAAGACCTTTAGTTTTTAATAGTGGATTTCTACTTAGATTGTAATTATTTTGCTGTTTTAAAGTACAATTTATAAATGTACTCGTATATTTTAGCACTGCGTTAGATTATCACATTTTATTTATCAATCTTCGATTAGCCGCACCAAACCTATTAGCTGATTTATCTCTTAAGTTACTTGTCTTAGATTAAGAGGTTTGAGGTTATTCCGCAACTGTATATTGTTTTCTTATGAATGTAGTTATTGGTGGAGCCGGTTGAAAAATCTGTAGTTTTGCCCATATTATAATTCCATACTCGAAAAAACTCCAAGAAATATCTTATTTAAATATTAATAATTTTATAAACGCATGAAAAAATACAGATATGTCATGCAAAGAACATAAATTACTGTTTCAACCGGCTGAAAATTCAAGATGAGACAGGTAAATAAGCTTAAAAAATAATAGCAAATATTCAATAAGAGTTATTTTCAATTGACAGATACTGTTTTAAATATATATGTCATTGCTTGCTTTAAAGAAACAGGAATGAATGTATAGGGTATAATAGAAATTAATATTTGTATCGCATCGTGACCGGTGGCGGTGGCGGGCGACGGCACAGGCCCCTCGTCAACAGGCTAACTTTAACCGTCAGAACGTAAACCAGGAGCAACCGTTGCTTCTCGAGGAGCTTCTGGAGCAGGAGAAGCGTGAGCAGGAGCGCGACGGGGAGTGGGTGGGAGGCGTGGCCAGTGGACCGTTGGTGGCGCCGCCGCCGGTGGCGCCTGCGCCTCTGGCGCCGCCTGCCGTGCCGCTGTACGGGGGAGTCGCGCCGGTGGCGCCGCCCGCGCCGCCCGACCGTGGCGAGGCGGACCCACACGCGCGCCTGCTGTACGAGCAGTGGCTGAAGCAGTACAACGCCTTCGCCGCCGACCAGCAGCGCTACTATGAAGTCGAAGTACAAAAGCTTCGCAAGATCCGCAAGGTGAGCAGTAGTGCGCTTTCGTGTTCGTGAGCTTAGTAGCGCGAGCCGTCCTCCCGGCCGCCTGTAGATTCGTTTTCAGGTATTTTCTTCACGATAACCGAACGATCCTGTGACTAACTCAGGGTATAGCTAAGCGAGCGGGCGGCTTGATTTTACCCTTGATTACCGTTCTTGATTTTTCAGTCGCTGAATAGTAAACAGCGTCAGCTTCGCAAGTCTGGCAACGAACTGTTGCCGAACGATGCAGCCGAACTGCAGCGAGTGTCTACGGAACAGCAAGCTCTGCAGAAACATTTAGAAGCTGCCAGGAAACAGGCTCGACAGCATAGTATGCTTATGCAGGTATGTCAAACACGCACTATGTAGAAATAAATCTACCGTTTTTAAATGTATTAAGTACTCAAGTATAAGGTTGAGTACTTATTACATTTTAAAATGGTCATCATTTTGAATTGTTTCTTTCGAATAAGAGATGTTGAATTGTATTCTGTAAGAGATATGTGTAAGCAGTGGGATCCTATATCTATGATGGCTATGAGTTCTATGTTTATTTCTACTACATGTCCCATGCAAATTTAATTTTGTTTCTTTCGGATAGACACGGTCTCGGATAGGGAACTATACTAATAATCATCATTATGTTATTTTTGTCTAGGAATACGAAACAAAACAACGGCAACAGAATCCACAACTGGTTCAACAAACGGTCATTAACCAGCAACAAGTTTCGAATAGTCAAACTGGATTTGTGTCAAACCAAAACCTGAACCAAGGCCAACAAGTACAACAACAGGGTACTATAACACGGCCAATACAACTTGGACTACAAGGCGCTAACATACAACAGCAACAAACATTAATTCGAACTCAGCAGACAGTTATCGGTGCTGATGGACAGTCGATTTCACAACAAAGAATAGGTTTAGTGGCGTCGCCACTGACTGCACAAGGAAGATTGCTTCCAGGTGGTCGTACTTTAGTAATAGAACAAGCCGGATCGCCACAACAACAGTTAGTGAGGCAATTATCGGGAGGACAAGAAAGACCACAGTCTGTGGGTGGCATGGTGCAATTTGGTCAACAACAATTATCTAGAAGCTCTATGCAAACTGGATCGCAAACACCCCGGCCCCCCGGATCTAGACCTGCGATGTCACCTTTACATGTTCAATCTCCTCATTCACAATCTCCCTTACATTCTCTTGCTCCTCAATCTCCTTTACATCATTTAACGTCTCCGATGCAATCCCCATTGCATTCTCAGCAGTCTCCCTTGCATCATACGTCGCAGTCGCCTCTGCATCCATCGACCCAGTCGCCGTTGCACACTCAACAGTCTCCTTTACACTCTCAACAATCACCAATGCATGTGCAACAGTCAAACTTGTCGCAACAGTCCCCAATGCATCCTCAGCAATCACCGATGCATCCTCAACAGTCGCCAATGCATCCTCAGCAAAGTCCGATGCATCCACAACAATCCCCTATGCATCCACAACAATCTCCAATGCATCAACAGTCACCTTTACATGCTCAACAAACTCAAATATCGTCTCAACATTCTCCGATGCCTCAGCAATCGCCGATGCATTCGCAGCAATCACCGATGCATTTGCAACAGTCGCCTATGCATACTCAGCAATCACCAATGCAAAATTCTATGTCGCCGCAACATTTCTTGCAACAATTACAAGCACAACGGACCAGCCCTCAGTTACCTACACCTAGTAGGAGTCCGCAGGTTTGTAGTTTTGCAAAATGCTTTCGTAACATTTTCTGATTCTAGTACCTTTTGAAAAATATTGATTTTATTTCAATGAAGTTTAGAAAACAAAAACTAAAGAAAAACAAACTTTTATACACGATTTGACTTGAGCAAAAATATTTAATCTTATAAAAATCGTCACCGACTGGACCATTTTAAAGTGTGTATTTCTTACAGATATATCAGCAATCGCAGATCCAAAGTCCGGTAGCAGCACATTCACCACAACTTCAAAACGTAAGATGCAAATAGAGTTTTTGCAAATTGTTTTAATTACTGCACTAAATTGAAAGTTCTACTCCTGTTACTAATAATATTTTTAATTTGTTTCATAAATAAATATTTTACATGTTAAATTCACATAGACATTCATTCAATCCATGTAAAATATTCTAATTCAATATAGCATTTTGGGCAAATTTGTTTCTTGATCTTAACCTGCTAGAATTTAACGTCATTCATTTTGTTTATTCATTGCCAACTAGTGGCAAATATAAAACAGCAACTTAGTTTCCAGTATTGTTATGGACCCTCGTAAATCAACAATTTTATCCATTCTTAAAAACGGTAATGTAGATCAACACAGTTGGACCGCTCAAACCATTTGATAACACTGTGTGAGCTGTCGAGTCTGGGTGTTCTGTGTCCATTTCATGGATGTTTGTAGAGTCTTCCGCGACATATGATATGAAATTTAGTTTCAAAATTTATGAACTGAATCCGTAGTCACTATACTCGGCTAACATATAGAGACCGGCACGTAAATTGGCCATATTCGTGCGTATCTAGCGCAGAACTCGTTCTTAGGTCACTTTGGTTGTTATCGGGACGCGGGGATTATGGTAGCACCGCTCCGAGCAAGCAAATGGTGCGTCACTCTATTACACTTAGGTTAAACATGTGAGCACTGAGTATTTGTTATTATTGGTCCGATTTGAATAATTTAAAAAGTTATTTACAGGTACTGATATATCCTTGAATACGAAGGAATTTATTTGGATAAGGAATGATAGCAAGCTACGAATAATGTGCCTTATTTAGACTATTTCTACGTTAATTTTGAATATTTAAATATGAAAAAGTAGTTATTCTGACATAACTTTAATAATTTGATGTATGGTATCGTGGACTTTTTTGTAGATATTAATGTCCTCTATATAATTGTAGTAGGTACATCATTTTACTTCATTGTCAATAGTTTTTGCAGCGTATTCGATTTTTTTGGTAGTTTTCTTACAGCTTGGGTTAGATATTAATCAAGTTTTTCATACGGAAACCCAACTTTTTTGAAAATATTCCTCAGCCTATACTCAGGGATAATGTGGAATTCTAATGGTGAAAGTATGTTTCAAATCTATCTAGTAGTTATTGCGTTAAATCGTAAGAAACAAAAAACCAAATCTTCCCTTTTTATAATATGTATCACTTGTTTAGATTTCACAACGTTTAACTGTATACATTTTATTTATAACACCTAATAAGCTTGCACTGAGTGTACTATGCGCCAACTTATCCCCTCTATGCCGAATCTGACCAAGTTACGTGCCGACGCCTATACAACAGGTTAATCCAGTTACTCCAAGATAGAACCTAAACCCATTGATTATCTTGATCATTGATTATCGACTACACGGTTGGCCTAGTGGCTTCAGTGGTCGCCACACCGCTTCCTACTACGCAAAGTGTTGTGGGTTCAAATCCTATATGGGACAACACTTTATGTGATCCATAAATTGTTGTTCTAAGTCTGGGTGTACTTTGTGTCCGTTTCTTGTATGCTTGTAAAGATCCCCGTGACACAGAAATGTATATTCCTAATACGAGAGTTCTCTTAAAATAAAAAAAAATCTTATTTTATTATATTTGTATATTGTAGTTTTGTTATTTATATTGTAGGTTGACTTTGGGTCGGGTAGATTTCCACGTCCCGCACCCGGCTGTTCGCCCTTACCTACAAGATTCGCCAGGCCGCCACATCACCAACAAGGTATTTTTTCATCTGCGAAGCAATAACATTTCAAATATTTGTAATCGTACCAGCCTCATAGTTATTCTGTTTTACTCGTATGTTTTTTAGGTATGCGGGTAGGAGTACCTTTTGGAGGACGCCAACAGACTTCGCCACTGGGTAGTCCTCAGCCACTGCCTTCTCCTGGAAATACTGGAAATGAAATGGCAGTAAGTAAATAATTTAAAAAACTATTTCTTTTTTTCTATTATTATCATATTGTCATTACTGTGATCCTTTTATTTTAGACAACACTTTTTTTTTTAAAGGCAACTCCCGCTTTAGGAATATACATTCCTGTGTCACGGGGTTCTTTACAAACATACATGAAACTGACACAAAGTACACCCAGACTTAGAACAACAATTTATGGATCACACAAAGTATTGTCCCATGTAGGATTTGAACCTACAACACTGCGCAGTAGGAAGCGGTGTGGCGACCACTGAAACCACTAAGCCAACCGTGTAGTCATTGTGTTATAGTTGTGTGACTCGATTTGATATTCTAATTGTTTTGGATAGTATGCATTAAAATATTTAGTATAATAAAAACTCGCCATTTAGCTAGGAATTTATTTATTAAAAGTAAAGATATTTTCTGATCTTGACACATCTACGTCCGTCGTAACTAAATTGTTGATAAACATACACCTGCTTTTCAAAAATTTATATAGATAGATACGTATGCATTATGAATATGAATACATCGCCCACGATCTCTCACAAGTCAGAATTGGTAACCACTGCAGGTCAACAGGTCAGCAACGACCTCGAATATACGTACGAATAGATATTTAATAGAATCAGACTCCAGAAGCCCTTCTGGATGTATGATTATTAATACCATTATTACATTTTTCATGAATTCTAGTATTTAAGATACATTTAAAGTTTGAATACAAGATATTCAGAATGTTTTATTGTTGCAGCGTCAGCAAATGCTTCAACGCCAACAGTACAGTCCAATGGGTGGAGCACCTTCCTCACCATCCATATCGCGTTCACCGCATGTAGCGCGAACACCGACCCCCTCAGCTTCCCCTGCAGCTTCTCCTGCTCCCAATCATGAGCATGGCGGCGGTCTTCATGGCCCACACGCTCCGGCACCCATCCCACCTGGATACCGTTACTTTAAGGCTGGCCTTTTCGGTGGAGCACCACCGTGGCCCTCGCGTGAAGACGAAAGACGTCGTCCAACTCATTTAACTAAGGTTTCCATACTCAAGCGGCGAACTCCACCTCGCCCGAGGCCAACACAAATCCATAGCGATGAAACAGATATGCCAGCTACATCCAACGATGCACGAAGCTATGTACTGTACTCTCAAGATGCGTTGGATTATACCCATGACGACCACGGTGATGACACACGACGACATGATGATGATGACGTCGAGGAATTAGTAGAACACTTAGACGATGACGACATTGTCCTGGTAGAACCAGACGCTATATCTCCCGAGGAACGCATAGCCACGGAAGAAGATTTTGAAGAGCTGATTGATAGTGGTAAGCCGGAAGATGATCAAGAAGAAGAATCTGTAATTGCCCAAACGAGAACAGAAACTACCACTAAAACTGTAGCTGTTATTAGCCTTTCAACGGGAAAACAACCGTCAGCTAATGTCCAACAGTATAAACTAGTGAATTCGGCCTCCGGCTCGCCGCTTGCTCGTTTGCCTGTACTGAATGCTACGATGTTATCACCTCACACTAACACCAAAATTCTCGATGAAGTTTCGCAGGCTACAGTGGCCTCAGTCTCTATTGCAAATCAGACAATATCAGTACCAGTTCTTACAAGCCTGTCAATGCCTATTCCTAGCAGTCACGCCGGTGGTGCAAAGACACAAATAAAGAAAATGCCTATAAATTTAACAAATCAACCTCTAGCTATAAATATGTCGACTTCCTCTCTCTCGAAACCAAATAGTTCGGTTATTAGCGTTATATCATCAAATATGCCTAAAGTTGCAAGCTTAAACCAACCACGAGTACCAGTTTCTATATTAACACAACACCAAGTTAAACAGAAAATTCTTAAAACTATCGAGAAACCAATGGTACTTTCCTTGTCAAATTCAAAATTATCAAGTTTATCTGTAACACATGACGCGACGTTACCAGCTAAAATTTTCCAAGATGATGCTGCATCCCCAGATAGCACTGTAACCTCAGAAAGTAATTCTGACAAGGACCAAAGTCATCCAATAACCTCTACTTCGCAGCAACTATCAAGTTTAACTTCTCATGGAACGTCGCAAATGGACAGACCAAGTTTATTTAAAGAGCCGACGAAAGACATTGACATCGAAACTGAAATAAGTCGCCAGACTGAACTACCGCATACGCTTTGTCTGACAGATCGCACTCCACTACTGCTAGGTAAAGCAGAAATAAAAAGTCCAGATCCTATCCCTGAAAAAATTCCAGATAATATCATGGAGGGGGATGATGAAGATAAACCAGAAGATACTATTCAGGGTAACCTCTTGCTATCGTATAATAAAAGCATAGCAGAGCCACCGGCACCGAAGTCAACGCCTGAATCGAAACCTGATGAAAATGTGGTAAAAACTATTAAAGCAATTGTTAACCAAAGAAAGGAAATGGTGATTGATTCGAACATGCAGATAACATCAGATATGGCACAGGAGTCTGTACAAATATCCATTCCATCACCTACGCCGTCTCAGGAACGATATTTGAACGACATTACAATGCAAGAACACTCTGAAACTACTGAAGGGAATGCTAAACATGTTGAAACTTTTGAAGATATGTTGTGTATATTTGAAAATATTGCTGATGATAACAAAACGTATGGTGTTAAACAACCAACTAAACCTATGAATCCAACGCAACATGCAAATGTTAATGTCCCTAAACCAGAACCCAAAGAAAGTCCAGAGCAACCGTCAACATTCGTGAAAAGAGAGCCAGAGAGATTAGCACTACAATCGGCTACTATACCACAGCTGTCACCATTGTCGCAGCCTGCCGAGTTGACATCAAACATGGCAAATGTATCTCAACAACTACGTACTATTATGTCTTCATTAAATAATAATACGTCTAAAGTTGAAACTCAGACCATAATAAGAAAGAGTAGTGATGCTGCAACACCCACACAAGTCAACTTTGAGAATTTACTACCATCATCAAAAGTAGAAGTAACTACATCTAGACCATCTCCAATACAAAGAATCGAGAAACCTACAACCCAATCATCTAATATAGAAAATACACCGATGAGTGCCGCTCAGGCAATTGGCTCGAGAGTGAACGCTTTATCGAGTATAGGTCAAATGAGAAAATCTCCTACTATTTCTCCAATTAATTCTCCTGTAGGTATGCAAAATCCCCTCATGAAATCACCTGCGCAGTCGCCTTTAATCTCAAATCAACAACAATTTTCATCAATGGAAGATTCTGGTCCATCTTCCACCGCTTCTCAAGTAATCCAAATGCCAGCTCTTTCTAAAATACACAGTTCTACTTCCCCAGCGAATATAATTCACTCTAATACTATCACTACTAGTATGGGAAGCTACCAACAGAAAAATCAAGCCCTGCCGACCAGTATATTAGGGCATACACTTCTGCAACCTACAAGGCAAATTAATACCAGTAGTTTGAATTTCAACCAGCAGAGCATTAGTTCTAGTCAGCCTCCGGCTCTAGTTATGACTTCGAGATCATCGATGAGCAAGGAAACTCCTCCAAATGTTACTATGCGCCCACACAGTATAGTTAGCACAGGTATCAATCAAATGCAACCAAAGCCACCGCAAGGTTCGATTAATTTCATTACTTCATCAAAACTCTTACATACGCAACTGACCTCGCCTTTAAAAAGATCAAAATCTACTGATGAACCGAAGAGTGAAGTAATAGTAGGTCATATACAACCAACTAAAAGACATAGCGTAGAGGCTGTAGTAGTGAAGTCAGAACCAATGGAAACTGATGAACCAAATACGTCAACTGCCGCCGCCGACACTACCAACAAGCATGTTCAACAGTCTACAGTAAATCAAAAGAATGATGAATCTCAAAATGTGTTGCTTAAACAGCTTTTACAAACTACGACTACAGCAGCCGCAGTAGTCCCACAACGAACTATGACTATACAAAGAACTGCGCCGGCCTTAGGAAGTATACCTTCCTTGGAAGCTCAACTGGCTAGACCTTCTATTCCACCTCCAACGATGTCTCTGGCTCAGGAAGTTGAAATACCAAAAAATTCACCCAGACATATAATACACAACCCTATAATCAATTCTCCTTTTACTAGTCGTACAATCCAAACATCTGTTCCTACTTCTTCGATTTCACCCTTGGCGCAGAATTCTACCCAATCTCTGATGGATGTGCGCAAACCACCAGTCAAAATATTAAACAAAGATGACACTACGCCTATGCCGGAAAACTCTCCTACAATAAAATCGATGCCTATGTATCCTATGAATATAGACAATCAGCAATTGCATCAAGCCATTAAGAAAGAAATTGCTCCTCCACAGCAAAGTCCGGTTAATAGGTTTTCACCCTTGGAAGTAAAGAGGGAACTACTTGATGAGAGCTCTCAGCAGTCAGCTACGTCTGGTGTGTCAACTGCCTCCGATCAAGGTAAACTGGATCAACCAATGAAGGAAGAGTTCCCCGAAAACGTTAACGCGGATGTCCCATTAGAGGTGGCTCCTGAAACACCATCAGAGGCCAAAAAACGTAAAAGACGTGAATATCAGCAGAAGAAACGTAAAATACAAATGAATATGAAACAAGCTGCTGAGAATAATATGAATCCTGGTAATGCCAAAAAAAGACATCGTAAAGGTTCCAGATATGAGGAAGATTATGACACCTTCATTGATAATTTGATGGTACAATTGCGGTCTATGCCAGCGATGCAGATCCAGGAACCTGCTCTTACTACTAATTTCGCTGTCTGCGCTCTTTTCGGTTCTGGAGATCTAACAAAATTAAAGAACAAAGATTATGACATACTAAAAGGTGATTTGACGGGCGAGTTCGGTAACGCGAAAATACCAAATGTTGCTGACTACTACAATACGAAACCTTTCGGTGAAGAGGAACCATTACCTGAAAAACCAACAGCATCTACTCAAAGAGGCTTTTACGACCAAGAATTCCAGCCCATTGTGTTTGAAGAAGATCCGGAAGACAAGAAGTTAGACTTTATATGTAAAGAACGTGATACGGATACACCTGATAGTATTGTAAGCTGCTCTAGTCCAGAATGTCTTGATATAGAACCACTCAACAGATTCCCAGGCTTAAAATTCATTGATGACGAGGAAGAGGACGATGACAGCGACTCTCCTTCTGGTCGTATATCTCCTGAGATTCCAATAATAGCGCCGGTACCGATTAGAATAAAACCAGTATCACTTTATCAGGTAAAGGAAGGAGAGGAGAATCAAATAGAATTAAAATGTCCTGAAACAGATCCCGCTAAATCAAAGAATGTGGATTCGCCTGGCAACACGGAAACGAACGAAAATGTTACCGTTACACTTACTTTAACCTCTGGTGCCGCAGAAGATATTCTTGGAGTATTGAAGGAACTTGCTGGAATTTTACACATTCCACCACCGACTTCTTACCAAATCATAGAGAGAACTGCTACCCCGCCGTCTCATAAACTGGGTTTGTATAGATCTAAAGGCAAAGATGGTAAAGAAGGGACACCGATTGACATCCAAAGTATACTAAATGGAGCAGCAAAATTTTGCCGACATTGTGATGTTGTTATTTTAGATTCTGTGGTTAGAGCTAAAGCCTCAGAATTTCCTTTGTTATCAGCCAACAAAGGTAATGCTGGTGAAATTTTGTGTGACAGCGACTCAGATTTATACTTTTGTAGTACTCAGTGCTACGAGAGTTTTGCATGGCGACCGACTAACATTATACTCGATGGTAAAACAAAGTCATCAGTGAAGGAGGACAACAAATCAGACGTTGATACAAATATACCTAAAGATCGTGACGATTTTGATACCGCATCTACTGAAAGCATGGAAACTGACGATTTGGATATTAAGCCTGACATTAAAGACGAAAAAATGGACTTATCGTTTATGGATTCGCTCGATAACGATGAACTAATGAAAGAAGTTGGTGACGATGTAAGTGCATTGGATGAAGATTTAAAAAGCGAACAAGATGAAAAAAGCAATCAAAGTAGCATCGCAGAGAAAGAAAAGTTTAGAGGCATTCGATACAAGGCTTGGACACCAGGATGTATAGGCCCTCCAGTCAAATACAAAAGGCCGACTGATAGAGAGCTCACCGAGTTAGTCTTTCGTACTGGAGTCGCTATAATGCCTGTAACCAACGAAGACACTAGAAAGTGTGAATTATGTGGCATTCAAGGTGACGGAGTAGCAGATGGAGTGTCACGACTTCTGAATTGTGACGTGAATCGATGGGTACACTTAAATTGTGCATTATGGTCTGAAGGCGTATATGAAACTGTAAGCGGGGCCTTGATGAATGTCGAGACAGCCTTGGCAGCCGGTTCAAATGCTACCTGTGCCGTATGTCGAAGACTTGGAGCTACAGTCAGATGTTTCAAGGTGCGATGTGGCAGTGTATACCACCTCGGGTGTGCTGTAAAGGATAACTGTGTCTTTTACAAGAATAAGTCAGCGTTCTGCTCGTCACATGCCCCGAAGGTAAATAACACTCACAAATTAATAAGTTTTCGTCTCTTATTAACTAAATCCTTTATCAAAACGGCTTGACTATTTAAACATTATCTTTTTATACAGAATGAAAAAGACAACGAGTTGACAACCCTAAGCGTACAACGGCGGGTGTACATATCTCGTGACGAGCAACGTCAGGTGGCATCGGTAATGCTGCATTCGGACACCAATCATTTGATTCGGGTTGGCGGACTCATATTCCTCAGTCCTGGTCACTTACTGCCACATCAATTAGCCGCCTTTCATACACCGAACTATATATACCCTATTGGGTATAAGATTGTGAGTATTGCTGTATTTTGTAAAATTGTTGATGATTTCTAAACATTTTAGTATTAAAATATTGCTTTTTCGACTGAAAGTCAATATGTCATAAACTTCTTTCTTGCCCAATTTGATTTTCATAGATGTAAAAGTAAATATGTGTTAAACATTTAATTGATAGTCAGTTGATGAGTGGTATTCTTCCGTTGTTTGTTGTTTGGTTATTTGTTTGCGTATTATGTATGGGTAATTTGTTATAGGTTCGTTTCTACTGGTCAATGACCCGCGCGAACACTCGCTGCCGGTACCTGTGTTGGATCTCGGAGGAGGAAGGGCGGCCGCGGTTCCACGTACGCGCGCAGGACGAGCCGCGCGGGGAACTCGCCGCGCCTACGCCTCGAGCCGCCTGGGCCAATGTATGTACTGAATGGCCTGGCCAACATCGCAATAACCTGATATTATTCATATGATTTCTACATTGCTGCGACTATTCTAAAATAAAATCACAGCGATAGCTAGTGATTATTATGATCGTTAAGTGCTAGGTATGAAAAAAGGTTGCGATCCTTTGCTCCAAAAATCACAGCACTCATGCATATTAACGAAATAAATTCTGATTGTACTACAAACATTAAAAGAGCTGGAAATATTTAAAAAAAACAGTGCTTAAATAGTACACGAGAGTTATTGATTACTGAATTTGAATTGTTTAATATTATAACAATTACTTTAAAAGGCAATATAAAGGAAAATAGTGTTAATAGTGAATTAATTCTTAATGACTGGTATTTTGATATCTAATTTGTAGGTGTTGGATGCAGTGGCGGCGCTCCGTGAAGGTCGAAGTGAAGACGGCGTCCTAAAGTTATGGCCCAACTATGTGACCGGAGAAGATCTGTTCGGTTTAACCGAACCGGCTGTTGTTAGGGTTCTTGAAAGTTTACCCGGTGAGTAGGTAGCGTTTTATACGGTGTGGCTGGATACACTGTTATATTTGATTAGTCAAAATATCTTTATTTGAAAAAAAAATATTTGAATTGTTTTTTTACGTAATTACCTTAAAGACAACGATAATCATACACAATAATTATATTTTTTGTCAAGAACAAGGAGACGAGCTTTAACAGTAGAAAAGCCAAACAAACTTATTAAGTTTCTAATAGTTAAATTACAAGCTAGCTATCATGAAATTATAAAAATAGTAGTCATTAAGTAGATAATAAGGTGGCACGTCAATTATTAGTGACTAAAATGTAAGAAGCAAGGAAGAGAATACAAGTCCTAAGCTAAAAAAACATTGAATAACTTGGAGACTAACTAGAGGGATATCTTAAGATAAAAAAGAATGCAATCTCAGTTAATTACTTTTGGTAAGATCAAGCACTAGAAGGTAGTCGCTAAGTAGCATCCGATAAGTAGAATAAGAGCCGTGCGGTGGCGTGTGCAGGTATCGAGACGCTGTCGGACTATCGGTTCAAGTTCGGGCGGTCGGCGCTGCTGGAGGGCGGGCTGGCGGTGAACCCGTCGGGCTGCGCGCGCAGCGAGGCTCGCGCGCGCTGCACGTGGCGCCGCGCCACGCGCTCGCTGCTGCCCGCCGCGCCGCCCCCCCCTCCCGCGCTCGACCACCCCGCCTGCCCTTACTCCAAGCAGTTCGTGCACACCAAGAGCTCGCAGTACAAGAAGATGAAGTCCGAGTGGCGCAACAACGTCTACCTCGCGAGGTCTCACTCCTCTACATCTATCTATCCATGCCTATTCTACGTCCCTTTTAAGGTCATACTCGAGGATGATACGACATCTGTTAGATGGTTTCTCGAACTCCCGACGGCTCAGGCCACAAATTCGGTTCGGCAGAGCCGTGCACGCATAGACTTCTTTCATATTTTCGTAACAGCGTTTTCAGCGTATAATTAAGCGACGTGATCAATGAGTCGGCAATTTAACAAACGCGTACAAGTGTTACCTTGTTTAATGTGTCAAGATTTTTTGTGTTAACACTCACCTCTGATTGGTCAACATGCACGGACGCCCAAACGTTCCGAGCACGTTTAACACGCCGCTGTACTGAACTTGCGGCATAAAGCGCAGCAAATATGCAAATCTGTACACGTCTTTTAATGCCACCCCAATCCTTATAAATATAGTTATATACTAATAGTTACATATAAATTGGTATATTTTTTTATTTATGAAATAATGTACATAATACTCATTGTGGCATAGACTCAAAATCAATATTATCAATATTATATATTTCAGATCTAAAATCTCAGGACTAGGTCTGTACGCCGCTCGCGATATTGAGAAACATACAATGGTCATCGAATATATTGGAGAGATCATTCGCTCCCAACTATCAGAGATCCGTGAAAAGCAATATGAAGCTAAGGTAACTTGTTAATTATTTTTATAAGCCAGTAATGTATCAGAAATGTTTGTACGAACTGCAATGATCTAAATATTTATGGCGCAGTTTTGGTGTTTTATATTTATAATATGTATGTATTTACAGTAAAAGCGTAAAAGTATTTATAAGTGCTCTGCTTAGTTTGAAGCTAGGTATTATAGGCTTATACACACGTTGTGTGTCAAATTTACGAAATGTCCATTATTCTTTTTATTAAATATATAAAAAAAAATTGAAGTTAAATCTTTAGCTGTGTTAAGCTCTTGTTAAAATTTTACACATATAAAATAGTATTGGCTGTTACTAACATTGTGTACATATTCCATACAATAACTGATGATGATGAATTAATATGTAAATATCTACGGATGAATTTACATTTTCATATTTGCAAAAGAATAATTTTATATATAT
>PKRV01003144.1:1033002-1183484 GCA_003709505.1 Hyphantria cunea | reverse complement strand
ATATATATATATGATATGGATGATAAAAATCGATAATTTGTAGATAAATAAATTTAAACGATATTCTTGTGCATGTATTTTCATTTATTTTGACAAATATGTAATGACAAATTCCGTCTGAATTTTATTTTTGGTTCTAGAACCCAATATTTGTTTCGAAGTTTGGGTGTTTTCTTCGTTGTATGTATTTACAAAAAAGTATTTATGTATTTATATCAGTAGACTGGTACCCATAACACATGCTCTGTGCTGCTTGGGTCTAGATGGCGTTGTGTATAAGATGTCCGAAATATTTAAACATTTGTTTTTTCAATAATCCTGTGTTATTGACAGTCACTTAACAGGCTTCGTTAATTAAAAATGTGAAGGCAAGATAACAAAATGAGATGTATATAGTATTATATCGTGTGGCTGTGGGGTTGCGTACAGAACCGCGGCATCTACATGTTCCGGCTGGACGAGCGGCGCGTGGTGGACGCGACGCTGTCGGGCGGGCTGGCGCGCTACATCAACCACTCGTGCCAGCCCAACTGCGTCGCCGAGACCGTCGAGGTCGACCGACATCTGCGCATCATCATCTTTGCCAAGCGACGCATCGCAAGGGGAGAAGAGGTATGGAACTAAACGACACCAATGTTTCGAAAGTGCCTGAAGTCCTTATTAAAGTTAAACTTATTTCTCGTGTTTATATATAATATTATTCTCACGATTGAGTTAACTACGACACCTCAAATATCAAAATCCAAACAGGACAATTTCAGAGGAAATAACAATTTATAAGTTTTTTTTTTCTTTGCAGTTGGCTTATGATTACAAGTTTGATATAGAAGACGACGCCCACAAAATAATGTGCATGTGTGGTGCACCCAATTGCCGTAAATGGATGAACTAAACATATTTTCAACTGAAACATGACTTGAATGTTAATGTCTAGAAATAATATGAAGTTTATATGTGTAGATCTATAAAACTTCAAAAACTCTGTCTTCGGTTTAGACTGCAGCATAGACAGGGCTATGATAGCTAGTTTTATGTACCAAAGTGATCATACTATCTATAAGTAAAGGAAACATAAAATAGGCTCGTTTGACGAATTCACTTCTCCGAAGCTGAAGTGATATTTCTCTGCGATTATGACAATATCAATAGCGAACAAGCTTACCATAATTTTTGACTATTTATAACTCTCATACAAATCAATCGGACATTTTTTGTAAATAATATTAAATCGATATAAAAACTTGTTATTCAATTAAATGTTTTAGATGTGACGTTTTACGGTATTTAAAGTAAGTTTATGATTTTATTAATTCTATAGTATTTTATAAATGTTTTGTGTCGATGTTAAAAAATTATTAATCATTTTTTTTTTCAAATATCGCACCTCCTCACTGTAAGCGTTCACAAGATGTATTCTTTAAAATCTCAAAATTGACTACACGTTAGGTTAAGTTACCAAGTAGACGAATCTACATTTAGTACGCATAGAGAAAAATTTAGTAAGCGATGTATATATCTATCCCCTTTATTAGAAATTATCTGGGCCCACGTGATAGGTATCACTCTACGGTAAAAGCATCATGGTACAGGGTAGTAATATAATTTCTAATAGGGAGCTACAAGACGCCACGATGTGCCTGCCCCTTGTTGTCGATCGTGCGTAGGTTAGGGCTGTCGCGAGCAGCACTCGCCATCCGACTATGAGTGTGTCTGTTGAGTGTTTGTGTTCACAACCCCACTTCCTTTTGGTATACAATCTGGCGCACTATTCACAAATACCTTTTACTTATGATATTTAGTGATGAATTTTTTTTCGAATATTTACTCTAAACGTATAAATTAAGTAGACCATCTCAATAAAAGAGCGTTAGTAGTTAGTGTAATTATTTATGTAATATTAAAATATAGTCCCAAATGTGATATAACCTCACTTAATGTCGCGCGAACTCCGTCTGTAGTGACCATTGATTGTATCCTGGTCAAATCGCTTGATGTATTAGCTACGGCAATGTAAAGCGCTATCTATTGCAAACAAGTGTAGCTTCTAAAATGTACTGGAAATATTTAATAAATGTATGTAGCACAAGGAATTGTAGTAGTGCAGGCTGCCCTCTACCAATATTATTGATTCATACATGTAATGTTAAGTGTTGACTGTGCAATATCATATGTTGATTGATACACATTGTAAATAAGTTTTGCAGAAATGAACATCTGTAATATGTAATCATGAAGTAGGTAATGTATGTGTTTGTAATCAGTTATACAAATTCTTATTAAACTTTTCTCGAGTTTATTTAAAGCATTCCCATAAACTGCACTAAACTTAACACAAATTATTTTTATTTTCATGAGCGAACGTTTTGGAAGTTGTAAAATTATGTACTTTAGTAATATTCTATACGTTAGTATTTTTATTGCATTATTTTCCTATGAATAAAATTTTAATTAGAATATTCTTGAATTTTATTTCCATTTAACATTCCTTTGTGATTACGGTGTTTTAGGGTAAAGGAACAAAATGTGAAGCCTGGCCAATTTGGTCAGAGTAAAACCTTCTTTCTTCTAAGATGTTTAAAAAATGATTTATCTCAAACCGTAATCTTTTCATGGCAAATTATTCAATATTTGTTTCTTTTCCATCACTTGTAAGCTGTGTGGGATTAATTCAACTAGTGTAAGTGTTAGTCACAATAGGGTATTTGACTGTAGTAGTAACAAAAAAAAGATGTTTTGTATGTTATTATTGTTACTTGCAGTACCAAGGAATTTAAAGTCTTTTTATTTTCCAAAATATTTGTTAATATTACGCTGGCATGCCGCCCCGGCTTCGCAAGGGTTTATGGAAAATATCATGTTTCTCTGAGATTGCAGTTTTTTTCCGACGTCTTAAACTAAAAACCGTTTTGTCTTAGCCAATATACTCAAAAGTTTAACAAATTATATACGAAAACCTTCCTTAAGAATTATTCTATATATAAGTAACTAGCTTTTGCGCGTGGTTACGTCCGCGTCTTTGTCGGATATCGTAGCAAAGAGTAGCCTATTTCCTTCCTTAAGAATTAAAGCATCTCCATGTCAAATTTCATTGGGATTCGGTGCAGTGGTTTGAAGCAGGTCGGACGCACAGAGTTACCATCGCATTTATAATATAAGTAAAGATAACCGCATAAAAGTCCGTGCAGTAGTTTTTGAGTTTATCGCGAACAGACAGACAAACGCGACTGAGGACTTTTTTATAATAAGTAGTGATATTTCAATAAAATTAGGATTTTTAATGATATGTGTAACGCGACAGAGAAACGACAATCGGGATGTGTGACGTCATTCTACTCTACAAAGCTTGCCAGTGATGCCAAATCTCCCAATTTCGGTTCTTTTAAAGGCACGCACACATACACACAAACATAACATTTTATGTTATAAAGGTTACCTTATTTATTACCCCTATTATTTTTCTCTTTATTCTTCACAATAAAGCTGTGTTTTAACAGTCGCAGGTAAGTTTAGACATAGCTTTCCTGACTTATGTTAAAACATATGTTTTGATTAGTGCAGTAAGAAACAATTCCAGCATAACGTTTCTGATTAGCCAGAATCCTAAGAGTCAGTACCAAATGTATTTATGACGAGAAAGAGGAATTCCTGCCAAAAAATAATGCTGAAGGTAATAAGGGAAGCTACTAATACTATCCAAAAGGTTTCCAGTTTTAAGCCTTTACGTTTTTCTTCCAAAGAACTATATGACAACTTCGGAGTCTTAACAGTGCGACAAGTATTCTGCAAACTATTCTTAAACAACATAGTTTAACAGGTGATGGTTAATATTCTTCTACGACATTCCGAAGACAATCAACACGTAGGTTTAGACTATAACTAAACGAGATTCTCAAGACCTGTTTCACGTCAAAGGTTCTGTTGCTTTCTCGGACAGTTTTTGTATAACATTTCAAACAAGGTATTGAATTTTATAATAAAAAGCAAATAATACTGTAAGAATACCGACTGGCTTCTTATGGTGCGTTTAGACGCATGGCACGCCTCGTCAACCCACCACAAACATAAGCGTGTAACCGGGCTGTTGGGCTTGGGTTGCGTGAGTTCATAGCTTTTTGTTGACTCGAGTCTGTGTCAGTTTTTGAACACAGATCAAAGGAAGCGATCGCGAACTTTTGTAGTTTACGAGCGACTGACAAGTCCTCGCAGGCGTGTAAAAATAGCACGAGCGTTTGTGAAGGATTGCAGTTTGTGAGTGACCGCCATGACCTCGCAGGCGTGTAAACATAGCATAACACTTAGCTATGAAGCAACTCAGAATCTCCTTATTCCAGTCAAATAAACACACCACACCCACACACACACACACAAACACTCACTTTAATATGATAAAGTTTAAATTTTATTTAAGAATATTCGAGAAAATATACTTATATTTGACAGTTAATATATTTTTAGCATATTCCCTATTGCTGACAGCACAGCACATATTGTAGCACAGGTTTTCCTTTTAAAGTATCAGCAGCGCATTATTTGTTATAGGTACGAAATTCGTGAATTGTTTTTTTAACTTGTACTTGTGAAAAACAAATACATTATTATCTTCTTCTTTTGATGATATGGCAATCAGCCGGATCAGCTATTTCTGCCAATGTCAAGTATTTCGAGTCTTCGAGTCTTCAAATCTTCGTCGTGATGGAATTAATGATAAAAATTATAAAAAATGTGGATGACATGAAATGGGGCAATACATTATTATTAAAATTTGTATCAACACAAAATTTGACAGCAATGTGTGCGTATCCACTGACAGTGTGTTATACTTTTCCTTTTTTTAATTTTGACTGTCCATCTAGACATATACATTATATATCAAAGCATCCAGTGTATAAGACTCACCACACTCTCAGATAGATGCACTGAAAGAAATACAAGGAATCAATTTTCTTAAACGGGTAATAATAGTAAGATGTGCAGCATGTCAGCACCAGAAACTGATTTTTCTTCAGTTTACTGAGGTAATGTGAGTAGAGGTAGTCAAACAAATGGTTCCAACCTTAAAGGAATTAAATAAAACAGTCAGATATTTCATATAAATTTTATTACAAACTTTTATTACTTAAACTGCAAATTATATACCGAAGAACATTGTCTAAGTAAACTGGAGACCCAGCGCACGTTGATCGCAACAGTTTCTACAGGAAAAGACTTGCCTAGCGACACGCGACCGCCGGCACTGGCCGCTATGTATCACGGACGAGTTGTGTGTAGCATCACTTTACTAAATACTTCACAAAACTATCAAAGATATATTGTTTTGATCATAACATTATTACAATTGTAACAAAGATTATCCTGAATAAGAACCAAATAGATTAGGCTAGAAAAGTTATTTATTTTACTGAAATACTGCTTTGAATACGTTTTGCTGAATCATCAATTAGAATAATGGAAGATAATTGTATACCTTAAATGAATAAGCATTAAAATACATTTCAAGCCTCATCAACTAATGATGTAGACTAGCCGTTTCTTTAAAATGTCTCATTAAACAATCCGAAAAAAAATGTAATGATTGAAATAATTTACAAAAATATAACATCCGTCACTTCAACACATACAACACAATGAGCTTTATTTATTTGATAAATATATAATCGAGTCAAAACTATCACTCAAGTTGGAATGAGAGTAAAAAATAAATATTAAATTGAATTAAAATAATGTCTTTGCATGGACTCAGAGATGATATTAAGAAAATAATGTAAGAAACATTTTTTTAATACCTATAGATGTAGCTATAAGTTTTGATGGCTGAGCGGACAAGAGTTAAAAATGAAATGCATACAAATGAGTTAGGCTATAAGGAGAGCCAAAGAAATGTCACAGTGCAGCTATTTAATAACTCGGTGAGATTTTCAACCTATATTTTTGGTAATATTCGAACTTTATATTGTTAAGGAGTTTGTATTTTATAATCAGCCATGCTGTGGCTTCATCTACAGGTATAAGAATAAATGAGTACTGTAAAAAGCAACCAAGCTGCTTATATGGTATATACTGCGCCTTTGCCCCCGATTTTCAAAACACATGGGGGATGAAATGACATATATGATACCAAAATTACCATGCCTTGTACCATTACCACATTTAAATAGACACAAATTTATGGAGTTCCACAAATTAAAGACGAGGGATCCACAGTTATACCTAGGTGAGAAAAGCCACGTTACCGCATGGGGGCGGATATCAGAAGAGATCTCTTGTAATCTATTCTAGCACACAAAAGCACATGGCTCTTGTGACATTAACCTCACATTACACAGGGAAACTTCCACTTTATGACTCTTCTTAACTAGTTATAATAAATGATTTGGAGGTGATCTCCGGCATTCGTTTAGACTTACGTAAAATTAGTTGTTGCATTATTTAACAGCCAAACACTCTGTGCCTGCGAAAGACACAGCTAGCGGCTTTTTGTAGCCGAGATATTTTAGAACCATCTTATGTACATCGCTAACTAGTAATGCTCGCACCACAGCCTCGCCTGCCTCTCGATTCTAATTTGTACTTTACAACTACTATTGCCAGTCACTAAGTACTCAGTGGATTGCATCCTCACCAGACGCACAATTAATATAAAAATCTATTTCCCACACTTGGGTTGCCATTTATAGTTAACTTAAAAAAAAGAGACTATAATAATAAATTATACTATTTTCAGCGATTTTTATAGTATTGCTAGTCGCAATAATGAGCCAGTTACAAGAAACATGCATTACTAGTGAGCGATTGTTAGGCTGCTTACAAACGGGCCCCATTCTATCACATATACATGTTGGAAACGTAGCCGCGAGCATAAAACTGGCAATCTTTACAAATGTAGGTACGATTTGACATATACGCGATTTTCAATACAATCGTTAGTGTTATTTACGGTACAGTAACAGACATATCATTCGGTATGTAGCATCTAAACCATATTCATAAACGTGATGTTAATAATATTTTGTTGTACCAGACTCTTCGTACCAGATTCGTGCCTTCTGCTATATTAAGTTAGAGAACTATTTATAGCTGTATAAATATACAGATGAGTGTCTGAGTAAAGAATTTGAAATATACATTAGTCTAATAATGACAGTAATGTTTGTAAAAAAAAAGAATTAAATAGACATTGTTTAGTAATAAGATTTTACAATAAGGAACTTGATAACATACCAGCACTCCTCTTGTACAGACTAGTTCTACATTGCACACAAGGAAACATTTAATTATTTACATATTTGTGTTTGAATATCAAGTCATTTGTACATAAACACATTTATATGCAAACTGTTTACATTCTGAACAACAATTTAAACACTTATTTTTAACACTATGTACAGAACACTGGATAGTTAATTATATATTGTACACTGGACTGTATAATAACTAAGGTATTTCTGTAAACTATTGCATTTAATTTCCAACACAAACTTGACAGCTTCTGAATATGGTTGGGTCGAATTTTTGTAAATTTTTTTGAAAGGTAATGATGCGCGTTCGTGGCTACGTTAGAACATTTATATGAGAAGCATACGCGAGTATAAGCGAGCCGGCAGCGCGTGAGTGCACGGCGCGGTTCAGTCGATGTACTGCGCGAGCCAGCGGAAGCCCTCGCCGTAGCCCTGGCGCTTCAGCACCGAGCACATGAACAGCTCGAGAGGCCGCCCGGGTAACTCTGATCGCGATACTTTGCCCTGAAATATATAAACAGTTTTGTTAATAAAATTCATATATGTATGTTATATAGTCCCCAACCCGCACTTGGCCAGCGTGGGGACGTATGGCCTTAACCCTCTCCTGAGAGGAGACCCGAGCCCAGCAGTGGGACATTATGGGTTTTTGATTCATGATTGATTGATATATGTATGATGGTCTTCTTTTTATCTTTTTGGTCTAAGGTTAGGAGTGATTAGCCGTAACAAAACTTTCTTTTTGATGTGCCTTTACTCAGTATAATTATTTTAATTAAGGTACTTGCATTAAATGAAAACATACATTATTAGTGTTTCGTGTAAATTATTTTTTTGTGTAAATAGGATTTGTCTGTCAACTTTTCACTCTGTACGTACGTACGCTGATGACAAATGAATCATTATTATGCTACTTAATTTAGGCGATCTTCCTTAAGGGGGTAAACTGACCAAAATTGATAACAATAACCCAATGTTCTTTTCGATCTATTGTCTGTCATGTCAAACAAGTAAACAGTCAAATTCAGATATGAATTAATGAGCTTTTGTAAACAATAACTATTACATAAAAAGTCTACGAATCATGTTTATACGTCAAGTATATACTTAAGTCCTGGTTTATCATAAATTATGACACTTTTTTAATATATATCTCCCGCATTAGAAATATACATTCCTTTGTCACGGGGATCTTTACAAACATACACGAAACGGACACAAAGTACACCCAGACTTAGAACAACAATTTATGGATCACACCAAGTGTTGTCCCATGTAGGATTTGATCTCACAACACTTGGCGCAGTAGGAAGCGGTGTGGCGGCCACTGAAACCACTAGGCCAACGGTGTAGTCATTGATTGAAACTATGATATTAAAAAGTGGGCGATGCACAAACTTTAAAAGCACCTAATATTTTATATCAACTTTAACGCCAATTGATAATAACCAAACATTAGAACTATTTTGTCATTTTTTTATTTGTATACACATAATTATATTATCAAATGTTTAATAAAACTAAAGAGTTTGTTCTTCCGTTTGTTTGAACAAGTTAATCGCTAACCCACCTAGCGTAAACATTGAGGAAGTACCAGCTACGTAATATCACGCTACTATTGAATGTAAAAATACTTTAGAATTAAAAGATATATTAAATTGGACAATCTACTTTTGAACTATTTAATTAGAACGCCAAAGAAGGAAACGGTAAATTACATACAATGTTAGCGAGATTAACATGTACCTCATGTATGTAAAATGTTAATTTGTCGATTCAATTTTTAATGATAAAACGTGTTTTTGTCTATTGTATCAGACGTTGACAACGTTCTACTCGATAATTAACGGTTGATCTTATATTTAAAAACTAATAGGTTAAATAAACATTCATTTTCATTTAACCAATTTGTTGAATAATATCATCAAATTGGTTAAATGAAAATGAATATTCTGGTAAACTACTTATAATGACTAGAAATTACGTAACACAAAACATGTTATGCAAAACAATTAAAATAATTTATTTAGTTATTGATAAAAAATATATAACATATACAGATATAACATTCTTATGCAAATAATACTCAAAGTATTTATAATAACGATAACAGTAATATAGCTTATTTATCAAAATGATATTACCTGCTATTACCTAGGATAATCGATATATAGTAAATTTTGCTAGCTGGACTATAGACTAAAGAGTTTGGAACGTAGAACAGTAGATGTTAGGATGAAGAGACATTAACAATAGTGTTCGGATTACCTAACTATCACCATTGCTCAGCACTATTGCATTATCTGTCACTGTACATAATATTATAATATAATACGAAATAATACACGAAAACGAGATAAAAGCAACACGAGTATGTATTTATAGTTGTGATAAAATCAACAATAAATACGTTCTCACATCAAGTAGAAGATAACTTACCAAGGTTAGGAAAGAAGTCTGTGCAAATGATTTTATTACATACGTTAAGTGATTTAGAGCTAGTTATCATCACTGTGCAAACATACCAAAATAGAAAAAAAAAACATAAGTTTCCCATATGAGCGGCCAATGACGGCTTATTATTAAATTATGTTTTTATTTTACTCCAGAATTGAATGTACATTTGTTTAACTGCCTTTGTGCCGCAGTGGTAGCAAATGCGACTGCTGTGCAAGATTTCGATTCCTGAGTCGGACCAAATGTTTGTATGATCTGCAAATATTTGTTTCGGAGTTTGGGTGTTCTCTATATAGAAAATGTATGTATTTACAAAAAAAAAGTATATAAGTATTAATATCAGTTGTCTAGTACCCATAGTACAAGCTCCGCTTAGTTTGGGACTAGATGGCTTTGGCTGTTAAAATGTCTGAACATATTTTAAAAAACAGAAAAATACTGCAGTAATGTATACGATAGGATAGGGAGGGACCCTATCCTATCTTTTCTCCTAGATCGCGTACACTAACTCAGCGGGAGCGGAGCGGGCAGCGGAATAATAGACTTATATGGGCAAATATATAGACTTATATGGGAGTGTTCACGAACACAGTGGAGCGACGAGCGGGTGACGCGCGAGCGCTGCGCATTATACTAATGTATATGTGTATATGTGTGTATGTAATGTATAATGTTGAGGCGTCAGATACGAATGGAATAAAATAGCAATCACCTGTGATTAACTATTTAGAATTTTTTCAATGTTGTGATTTATTCAAGTTTATTTAATTATTCATATTTTATTTAAGTGAATGAGTAATTTTTTTTTTTATTTAATTTATTATCCAATTTAGCAGTTATTGTTTACAATTACGACCTATAATTTTTTTTTACATTATAATCCTTAGGTTGTACGATTTTAGACAAATAAATTTAAAATACTTATTTACGATGCTATTACATAAGTAGGTGTCCTAATTAAACAAAATATCCTCAAACATTAATCGTTATCACTAAAATTTGTAATCATTTTTTATGAAATCTGTCATTCGTATCTAGTATCTGCTATAGCGGATGACAGATTTATACGAGGTATTGTTTTTTATAACATATCACAAAACTGCTCTAGGCTGCCTAGTAGTCTGCTGATTTCAAAAACCGGTTAGCGTTCCTGCTCCGCTCCCGCTGCCGCTTCGGCTCCCGCTGCCGCTTCGGTTCCCGCTGACTTCGAAAACGCGGCCAACAGTTCATATCTAACATGTCTTTAAAACGTTAGATTGTCCCGTACTCGGCAGTCGCTTAAATTACTTTAGTTTAATGTAAATGTTTATTTTCTAAGCTTAGTCGCGGTGGGTGCCGCCGCTAAACAATGCACATTAGTAGCCGTTATCATATAAATATGTATAATTCATAAATAAATATGGACTTTCTCTCCTACCAGTTTTACATTCGGCAAATAATAAGTATATGCAAAATTTTATTCGAATCAGAATCGGTGCAGCAATTATGGCGTCATTGAGTTGGAAAGGTCCATTTAAACTTTCGTATAAATAATACAATACAAGTTACGATTGATATGATAGAAAAAAATGAATGATGAACCAAATGAAATAACAAGGTTTTTTTAAGATGAACTTGTTTACGTCACGGCGACAATATTGTACAGGAGCCCACTGTTCGATTCTGCAGTTATCTGTTTTTTCATGAAATTAATTTTAAATGAAAGTTGAGGAAGTTTCAATTGATTGTATAGATAAACTACTGCCTGTAGAGTCCATTGAATACCAATTAGTACATATCTTTTTATAATAAAACTTATTCTAAATATCATATTGGATTCATAATAAACCAGTCAACATAATAAATATTAATCAATCACAGCAATCGAACATAAAATAAACCAAAACCAACCTATCGCCAATCCACTGAATACTTCCTCAACATCATTTAAAATTAATTTCATCATAAAAAAACAAGATACTAGCAGTCTAGCAGTGGGATGTTAGACCTACATAATTAAATTTTCTACGTAATTAATTCATAAAGAACTTGACATAAACCTATGACCAATCAAACTATGTCAATCTGGTCAGACATCAGCCATAGGCTTCTCCTTAATATATTAGAGGTGGTGATAATGTTTTTTTTTAATGTAGCCTTGAGTTTTCTGCCACATGTCTTCTCACAAGGTCTAATCAACTTTGTCGTGTTGGTGGCAATTATTTGATACAAATATTTTAAATTATTTTGTGTCAGGATGACTGTACCAAAATTGAACTTTAAGAACTTGTTACTTCTTCATACAAATTAAAATGTAAAAATCCTCGGAAGTGATAATAAAAGCAACAGATACAAATAAAATAATCGGGTCAGGATGATAGCAGTATAGACTTCATGTTATTGCTGTGTGCTACGATATTGTATTATTAGCAATAAATGTATTATTGACATTAATTAGCATAATGGAAATAAAGATTGTAGAAACGTAGACTTTAACTTAACAATAATTATTTCATATTCTATAAGGTTAAATAAAAGAGGATTTTATTTAAATTGCATTAAACTATTATCACTTCACTTATTTCATTAGACAGATGATGATGGGAGTCTATAACTATAAAGAAGTTTTTTATGACTTTAGCTTTAGTCCATTGTTTTTCACTCGTTAAAGTTGATTTTTCTATTCCTTAGAAATAGTATCTTTTTGATGAAAAGTAAATTAAAGAACCTACATTTTCTATACTTCTAACACGACGTGATATGTATGACCTTAGAAGTAGAATCGTATGAAACAAATACACTGGATTTCAAATTCCAATATTGCAGTTTGTTTGTGTGTTTATTCATGTGTTCACTCATAACAAAATCTGTTGTCGTCTTATTTCTCAACTTTTAACACTGTTTTTGGAAATTTCTTTAACACAGATCTAATTTCCTAACTAGGAACCAAACTATCTTACCTTTCCAGTAGTTTGTTGGTATAAGTTGAAGAACTGACGGAGCTCATCTTCACTGGCCGCGCCTGGTTTGTCGATCTTATTACCGAGGATGAGGACAGGACAGTTGCTGAGTGTCTCGTCAGTTAACAGCGAGTCCAATTCCGCCTTGGATTCGGGCAAGCGGGCGCGGTCACAGGCGTCCACTAAAAACACAATGGCGTCTACTGCGGGGAAGTAATCACGCCATACACGTCGGGCCTGTTGATGCCCGCCGAGGTCGAACGTCGTGAACCGCATACTGCCTATTGAAAGCTCCTCCGATGCTATAGACAAAGTTTTGTTAAATAAGTACAAATTGAAATTATTAAAAACCTAACTCCCTCCTAACTAAATGAACATCTATCGCAGAGCGTCTTCAGAGCTTAGAACAAGTATGTATAGACAGTTTTAAATCTCTAATCAATCATAATAAGTGGGTAAGTATTTATAGAGCACACTATAATTTATGAGTCGAGTACAACAGACACTTTTAAACACTTTCCTTATAACCTTTTGAACTTCTTGCAACGTTACATTCAACTCCCTGAATTCATAAAGCAATCGGGATCTAACGTAAACGTGTAGGCATAATGAGTAATTATGCCCACACGTTTACATTTACGTTACATCTTCACGAGAACTTGTTGAGAGATTCCATAATTTGAGTCTAAAAAATTTAATCAATGCGGCTAGTTTTATTTTTATAGTTATGACCATGAAGCACTGGACAAGTGTTCCTGCTATGGGAGCTTTCTTTAATAATGGTGATCTTATGACAAATCACTTCATAATTGTTTGTATACAAATCCAATAAATAATGACTTAAAAGCAAATTATTAATATAAAATGAACACTGTATTTCAAAATCCTATCAATTCAAGGGTTTTCCATGTAACAGATTAGGAATGCTCAATACCACCATGTTAATCCCATAAGTGTTGCAAAAGCCAAATAAGTTAATAATAATAATCCTTTACATAAACTTTAACTGGTCCCATTAATGTGCCATATTTCATACTACTCAGTTCACATAATTTTCATAAAAAGGGCTTCACATATCTATATAGATGTGTATGTCAAATGAAAAATAAAACCATGTTTAAAACATGATTGTATTTCATGTGCATTTCATGTTCCAAAATTAAATTCATTATTATTATTGAAAAACTTTTTCATTTAGAGTAGTAAGACTTGTTTTTCAATTAATTAATGTTAATTATTCTAAAACAATTTACATTTTTTTTGGCAAGTAAGAACTAGTTTGATTAAACTTGCACTATGAAAAACATGGTGTGTTCCACTGTATGGTTTTATATCATCTATATTTTGCACATATTACATACAAACAATAGAAGGCCAAAACCTCGTCTCCTAGGCCTTAGTAGTGGATTGGTAAACAATGTTGATGATGATTATTAAAATAATGATATTATTTTCACTCATTCCAAAATCGCTTGCATTAGGAGCGAGTTCAAAATAATAGAGTGTAAAACTGAAATTCATTATTGGTTTGGTAATTAGACAATCGTTTAAATAAGATGTGATATTTTTAAAGTTTTACAAATATCTTACAGATCAGAGTAACATAAAATTGTATGATATGTGCTGATATGTCTTATATTCTAGTGAAAATAAAATTAATTTCTGATAGTAAAACAATTTCATAGCTATGTATTTTCATTAAAAAGTCAACCTACATCATCACACAAACAACACCACAAGACTATTCAATAGCTGTTAGAAAAATTCTTAAAACAATTGATTTTATACTCACTGGGATGTAATGTAGGTACATGCTGTGCAAGTTTGTCATCTTTCAGCATATGCAATAACGTTGTCTTGCCAGCATTATCCAAGCCCAGGAACAAAAGCTTTCCAGACTTCTTCCACAAACCTGGTTGAAACAATAAAAAAAATGTTTATTGTATCATTGGTCACAAGTATATTCTCATTTCAAATTAGAATGAAAATGTGGTACAAGGTAATGGTACATAAAATAAGAAAGAATTAAGGTTTGCAGTAATGTGCTAGATATTGTAACTCAATCTGTAGACATCCCTAGTGCCTAGTGGGTTTAGAAGAAATAAACTATTATTTAAATATTTATGAAAGTAATTAAAATATAGTCTCCACAGTAAATGTTCATCATCAAGCAGGTAATTATAATAAATTTCATTTCTTTATCTAAATATTAACTGTGGGGAATTATTTAGGAAATTATTGTAATTACAAGATTTTTAATACATCAGAGTTCTTTCTACTATGTGAAAGAAACATTTCTGATATGCTTAGAAAATTATAATTTCTTAATAAAAAATGTAGTGATAGTTGATATACAGTCATAACTTTCTGTGTTAAGCTAAAACTTTTCATTTAACAGTAAGAAAGCAGAGAATAAGAAGTATAAATATTAAATGTTTCAGATAAGTTTCAAAACGTGTTTTTAAAAATATCTCATTTTAGAGAGCATCTTTTCATAAAGTATTCAAGAGTTTTACTAGTTATTTACAGAAACACTTTTACTATAAACCAGAAAAGAATGTTTCAGATAAGAATGAAATAATCGAACTCTTCAAAGGAAACTTACTAGAGTAACACTTCAACCAATCATACTTTAAACAATCATAGTTTTTAGTTTCATCAAAGAGATTCATAAAAGGTAAGGTACAAATTGTAATTACAAAAAAGAAAAAAAGCTCACAAAAATAACTTAAAAAATGAAGATACTTTTTTTTTTCCATATGTGCAACAATATGTCAGCATTGGCTAAGATGGGTAGGTCAGTGTGCCAAGCTTAGCACATACAACCTTCATAGACCATCATAATTATGATATAACTTTTTTAATACTCTTACTTATTTCTTAAAAGTCGAGTTTGTATATTATCTTTACTGTTTATGATTAAAAATATCAATAAATAAGATTTTATAGATTTACAGCTCATGTGTGGATGGGACATTTTCTTTATTTTAATTACTTATTTATGAGAAAGAAGAGTACTTTTTTTGACAAATAAGTTTGTATATTAACAACTTAAATACATATATTGTTTTTGTTACAACTATATACATTAGGTTTATTGTGATAGACCCTGTAAGGATTTCATATTTTAAATAATGAACAATTACTTTAGTATTTTTATTAAGCATTACATATACTGTTGCAGGACATAAGACTTATTGCAATGATTTTAAAAATCCGGTTAATTCACATTTGGTAAGATGTGAAACATGATAATTATAAGCATTTTGTACCTTTTGATAATTTATTAGTTTTTTAATGATACAATTGAAAATAATTCGATTAAAATATTAACTTACCAAGGAATCCAAGGACACCAGTGAACCAATCCAAGATAAACATTTTGAATCTGGAACGTAGGAAATGTAATTATTTCAGGGCACGTCCACCTTCATCACAAAGAACTACGTATGGGACATAGGATGAGTAATGACTTGCAAATCTGTGTTCTATCAATTACGACTTAGCCTTTGGCAGAGTTATATCCCCCACAATGTCACATACAACGCACATGCCTCAAACTTGTTGAGACATAGAAAACGTAATAAGAATACAATATTGAGTTGAGTAACTTAGATGACAGATCGTCATTCGCGTACTTGAAACTTCGAACTTGAATTACACTAAGACACGAATGAAATACTCACTTATTAAAATTGAACTAGTTTAACTAACGCTAAAAAGAAGTTTATCACAATAATTCACACTTATTGGCAATATGTTACGTCGTTAAAACCGACGATTTTTCTCAGCAACGAATATGCAATGGAATAAGAATCTGTTGGCAATAATGACGTACGCTACTTCCGGATGGTGTCACATTGGCCTTTGGAAATGTTCATAGAAAATTTTTAAACGTGTTTAATGAAATAAAAATATTACTCTTTTGAGATTTTTCCTTAAAATGAAAGTAGTAAAGAATTTTATGGAATGGTTTCATCTTCGACAGGTTTTTTTAAAATGATATTTTTTTTATTGTATACCAGCGGATATCCACTATTAATGGTAGTAAATTTAATTTATTATTATTTTCAATTATTTGACACATGACACCATTTGATTTTCAAACTAAGCATACTTTACACAGGGAGTTTGTAAAAAATGAAATGCAGTTTTTAATTGCACTTGTAACAATGTTTTTAGACGAAATCAAATTGTTTTAGCAATATTAGGATGATTCACTTTATAAACAGTACAAATTGCGACACTAGAATCCCCTGTTTAGATATCCCGTGGGATTCACTTAGGATTTTCATCCACACTGATCTCCTCGGATTTCATTCAATTTTGATCCCCCAGGGAACTCATTTGGAAGTTTTTACAATACATTTGGATCTCTTTTCTTCTATGTTTCACATCTGCAACTTCGGCAAGACGTCCCGCAACGACTCATTTTTTTAAAATCACTTGAATGATTTTTTTATTCTTAAAATCTAGTAAAACGTTAATATTTGAATTCACGTAGGAGTGACAATTTTATGTTCATGGCAACTCGAATTGAAAAAAATTGTTAGGAATTTATGGTAAATGTTGGCAATAGTAGTTTTCAAATTCTTTCTAGTTTTTGACAGCTTTTAGAGCTTAAGGTATCCGCAAGTTTTATATTTAAAATGTTGAATTGGTGATTAAAAACGAAAAATAACACAATATACTAGTAGTGGCAATTAATATCAGTTGCCTAGTAGTCAATTTGTGCGTTACCGTGAGAGGATTACTCTGATATTTACGGTTACAAAAGTGGTTTCAGAACTGTTGTTATTTTCAGGCTAAGCCATGGCTCCGAGAAAAAACAAAGTTGCAAAAGAAGAGGTTCAGGTGACTCTTGGACCACAGCATTTAGTAGGCGAGACAGTGTTTGGTGTCGCTCATATTTTCGCCTCGTTCAATGACACATTTGTACACGTTACCGACTTGTCAGGCCGGGAAACAATCGCCCGTGTTACTGGTGGTATGAAGGTTAAGGCTGACCGTGATGAGGCTTCGCCTTATGCTGCTATGTTGGCTGCTCAGGTTTGTTTACATACTTAAGTTAGCAGCACATTCCAGCAGTTCGAAATTTTTAGGTTAAGTGTCAGTAAACCTGTTGTTTAGATTTCATTTGCACAAAGTCTACGCAATGTGCTACTAAAGTTGCAAAAACACTTAAAACGATTGGAGTCACTTGGTAAATTACCAGAGTAGTGACTAAGTACTAAACTTAGCTGAACTTTAATAAAAGATAGTCATTGTGCCACTATCTACATACGTTTCCCTATGATAATGAAATAACAATTTAGATTCAACTTTCAAACCTGCACCAGTTGTCATACACACAGTAATTTGTTACTTTGCCTCATGACTTACTTTGTTTTTAATAACAGGCAAAGTTGTTAGTCAAATGTTTTTAATTACTAGTTACAATTAAGTTTACCCCTCAAGAACAAACAAACAAAACTGTCTGTCTTCTATCACAAACTTATGCTATGTGCATCAATGACAAAGAAGCTAACCTTGTCACACAAATTTGTAGTAATTATTACAAATGCTTGGCTAGCTATCCTCTGTAAGTTTTCTTTGCAATACAAGATATTCAATCATTACAAATGACTTGTTTCTGAATATTGTATAAAAATATGAATAACATGTTTACTTAAGTTTCTTAAATTATATCAAAAATATCCTTCGATTCTCAGATTTAAACATCAGTACACACAATAAAGTGAAGCTAGATCCGAGACATGCTTTTATGTTTTTTTCTAAATTAACTATCATAAACATACTTCGTTATACCAGGATGTAGCTGAAAAGTGCAAGACACTTGGCATCACTGCCCTGCACATCAAACTCCGTGCCACTGGCGGAAACAAGACAAAGACACCAGGACCCGGTGCCCAATCCGCTCTCCGTGCTTTGGCTCGTTCCAGCATGAAGATTGGCCGCATTGAGGATGTTACTCCTGTGCCATCTGACTCTACTCGCAGGAAGGGTGGTAGACGAGGACGCAGGTTGTAATATGTTAGTTTAAGCTTACTATGGACAAATAAAAGTTTATGGTACTTAATTGTTTTATTCCATAGGGTTAAGGTACAAATATTTACATTAAAGTGTGATAGAGTAGAAATATGTACAAGGTCTTTGTGAAAAAATTTACATATTGTGGGTGAATTATTCCTTGTAGATACACTTTTTATCTAGTAGAGTAAAATATGAAATTGTTTATGTTCAATTGTTGCTACAAAAACTGATTGTTATTATTGAAAACATTTTTACAATTTGCTTTATAACAAAGGACAAAGTTTGTGATAAAGGAGATAATTGTGCTTTACAGTACTATTATTATTAGCAATGATCAAATTTTAAAATCTTCAAATCTATTATGGTGATGGACTTGACAGGTTACAAGTAAAGTTTTACATACATACATAATATTTTTAAAGTGAGTATTTTTAAGTCTTTCATCATCATCATTTTTAGGACTTAGGTAAGAGAATTTAAATACTTAAAAAGTATTACAACTCGCATTTAAAAATGCTTAGTTTGAAAACTAGATGGTGTTGCGTGGCAGATGTCTTAAAAAATATAAAACATTTAAATTGATATATATGAATTAGTTTACGAGTTTATTAAGTAGCAGAACCACATTTTATTGACAGATCGATAAAATTATAAACAAATTATGGTACTGCCATCTTGACAACTTGTGTAGAGGGATGTAATGGCTGCATTAAGTGCAGCGTTTGTATTTTATTGTAAACTATAAAATGAAAAAAAAAATACCTTGCAATGTTCTAAAATTTAAATGTTATCTGGACTAATATTTTACAGAGGTTAAGTTTCTAACTTTATATGGTTGTAGGGAGACATCTCCGGAAGTACTGATCCGATCCGAAAATTCTTTCAATACCAAAAAGCTACACTATTCAGGAGTGACATAGACCAAATTTTATTATGTAAATAATAGTATTTGTAAATGAAGTCGGAAGAAAAGCGGGCGGTTAACGCCCAACGAAGTGCGAACGGGTCGGCTAGTTGTAGATAATATTACCAGCCAAATAAATACAAAAACAATCCAGTAATACCCATATATCCCTGAAATTGTCTTATGTACCTTTAATTCGTATACTTTACCTTGCAAAACACAGACTACTTGCGAAAAAGATTACATATTTACTTTTTTGTGGTATCTGGCCCTATAGTCAAGTTGCATTCTACAAAGAGCAATATAAATGTGACTGTGAGATAGCAGTAACTTTTTTTTGTTTTGTATATAAATGGGCCTGCCTAAGTGCTAATCTGTCTGATGGAAAGCATAAACAGAATCCAAGAGTATTGGTCGCCATACTCATTGCGAATGCAGCATGGTGACCTACACATTGCATTGCTGCATTGCGACGACTCGACGACGACGACGTGTTGCGTAGGTTGCGTAAGGCTGTGATAGCTTATAGCCGACCTGTACGGCGCACCGGTGTGGGTGTCGGCTCTGACCGCCCAGAATAAGGCGCGCCTCTGGCGGCCTCAGAGGGTATTGGCGGTCAGAGCCATACGTGGATACCGCACGGTGACCAAGGCGGCGTGCGCCTTGGCCGGAACACCCCCGTGGGATTTGGAGGCGGAAGTGCTCGCTGAAGCTTATCGACGGGTGGCTGAATTCCGGGCGGAGAGTGGCATGCGCCCTCCGCCCGAAGAGGTACGCGAGTGGCGTGAAGCCGCCCGTCGAGCCACGATGGCTATTTTGCCCTCGCGGCTGGAGGCTCCACGTGCTGGCTTCGCCACCGTGGAGGCGCTCCAGCCGGTCATACTCGAGTGGGCAGGGTGGCAGCACGGGACCCTTTCCTTCCGACTGACGCAGGTGCTTTCCGGGCACGGTTGCTTCGGGAAGTACCTGCACTCGGTCGCACGGAGGGAATTGAGTCCCGCCTGCCACCACTGCGACTGCAGTGAGGACTTGGCCCAGCACACGCTGGCGGTGTGCACCGCTTGGGCGCCGCAGCGTCGGGCCCTCACTGCAGTCATCGGAGAAGATCTCTCGCTGCCGGCCGTCGTACGCTCCATGGCCGGCGNGGGCGCCGCAGCGTCGGGCCCTCACTGCAGTCATCGGAGAAGATCTCTCGCTGCCGGCCGTCGTACGCTCCATGGCCGGCGGCGAGAGCAGTTTTACCGCGGTCGCGACCTTCTGCGAGGAAGTCATCTCGCGGAAGGAGGCGGCGGAGAGGGCCCGGGAGGACGATCTCCATTCGGACCCGATCCGTCGCCGGCGAACCGGGCGGCGAAGGCGCGCCTACCAGCGCTTCATGCCGCCCTGAGTGTGGCCGCGGATGGGCGGGACGGGTATTCCCCCCATCCGCTTAACAGGCCACCCGCGAGGGGGCGACGTTACGCGTGTGCCGAACGTCGCCTTATTTGAGAGTTAAACATCAGACGCTGGGAGGGGTTCCCGGATTCCTCCTGTCTCAGGCGCAGAGTGGCACACCGTGGTGGTTTAGTGGGTAGTCTGGCTGGAGTCAGTCAGAAGTCCCACACGAAGTGAACCCCCTGTCCCCGCGGGGGGGGGAGCGAAGTGCGTAAAGGCATTCCACCACGTAAAAAAAAAAGATTATAGCCGACCCGAGTGGGTGTTGGTTTTTGTACAGATCAAAGAAAGCGTGCGCGAGCGTTTGTAGTTTGTGAGCGACTGCCCAGTCCTCGCAGGCGTGTAAACATAACATGAGCGTTTGTGAAGCATTGTAGTCTGTGAGCGATTGCTAAGTCCTCACAGGTGTATAAACATAGCATAAAGTTGATCTTCTGTGCGATTGAGCCTGCCCGCTCGTGCTGGAATCAGCGTGGTGTATATACTAAAATTAATCTGTATAAATCTATGTCTGAAGACACTCGATGATCAAGATCTTATACTATTATACAAATTGTTGCTATCAATTTTGATACTTGAAGTTATCTCGGCTATTCCGGAATCAGTGCATAATGGGAATATGCATGTTTTTTTTATTTCTTAATCTGATCATTTACGTCTCTACAACATAGAAAGAAATATAAATAGGCTTGAAAATAGTCAAATTAATTTTCAAAGTAAAATTTAAAACACTTGACTAAAGTTACTTTATCCTTATTTACCGTTTTAATTCCTACAAAATTATGGAAGGAGGTAATATTTCTCACAAACACTTTAGTGACTATCGACGTCACATTTCATTTTGAGTTAGTGACGCGGTTTGTAAGTTGGATTTTCCCTGCCTTAATTTTCATTTTTTATTTATTAATATCTGGGTTTAAATAATTCCTAAATAATAAAGCACCTTTAAAATATTACGATTCAGAAACCATTTCTTAAAGCAATGGTTGTGGAGTTGTTGCAAAGTTGTTAACAAACTCGATTTAGAAATCACTGTATTACAGACTTATTTAAAAAAAATTAAGCATATTATTACTATAATAATACAACAAAACTGTCACTGACTACACTTTCATGTTAGGACTTAAAATAGCATAGTTGACGGAGATCGTTTTTTTTTTTTTTGGAGATCGTTTTTTGTTTTTGCGAAAGACGGTCCCCATTTCATGTCATCCACATTTTTTATATTTTTTATCATTAATTCCATCACGACGAAGACTTGAAGACTCGAAGACTTAGAATTGAAGACTTAGAATTGAAGACTTGAAATACTTGACATTGGCAGAAATAGCTGATCCGGCTGATTGCCATATCATCAAAAGAAGAAGCATAGTTGACTTATAAATAGCACAGTTTCTGCCAGGTTGGCAGTTAGGTATAAAGAAAAAAAAATGAATTGTAGGTACGATTGCGTGGTAGTAGAGGTTATATTGGTACAGGTTCTAAGACAAAACATAATCTCAATAACTTTCAAGCAGCTAATCATACAAATTATCCCCTGAAGTTAGATAACGCGTCTTAGAGAGTTCTTCAACACAAGCGGAAATATCCGGCAAGTCGTATTTTAAGTGGTGTGGCTTAGAGTCGTCACTTGTCTTTAGAGGGCGGTTTGGTATACGTTAATAAGACTCAGCGATACCAGTCCGTATCCTGTTTTCGACGCGGTACCTTTGAATATTGTCTATAGTTGTTACTTCATTTCATTTGGTATCTGATCTGTTGAGTGGGTAGATACCATTAAATTGTGTAAAGGGATAGATTATTTGTTTCGGTATTGTATAAATGATTTATAATATTAGTTTTACAGAGTTATATTTACGAGTATAATCTAAATTACTAACCGAGAGAAATATGGGAGAGCCACGCTTCGGCATGAATGGGCCGGCTCGACCGGAGTGATACCACGGCCTCACAGAAAACCGGTGTGAAACAGCGCTTACGCTGTGTTTCATCGAGTGAGTGAGGATACCGGAGGCCCATACCCCGATCCAACGCTCCCTATCTCCCTCACCATCCCCCTTCCCCCCAGGCCGCCATAGTGTGGGTCACCATGCTGCATTGTTCTTTTTCGCATTGAGGATGGTGACCACCACTCTTGGATTCTGCTCATGCTTTCCATCAGGCAGGGCAGAGTCATTTTGGCAGCTTAAATATAAAAAAAAAAAAAAAAAAATATATATATGGACATATTAAAATCACTTTAAGAATAACGATATCATAACTATGCTAACTATTATTGCTTGATCGTAAGCATGCTGCACAATGACGCTTATTGGAAAGGTTTGCCAGCTGTCAAAAAAATCTGGCCAACAGAATAAACCAGTTGGCTACACTGTTCTAGCCTACGATACGAAAACCCTAAACATGGAAAATTACTTTGATACTGTACATCAAATAGGCTAAACCTCTCTCGTGAGTAACGGGTAGTTGAAAGAAAACAAATAATTGTGAGAACATCGTATGTTATTTAACCATATATTAATATTTCAGATAAATAAATTATTACTGTTTTAAAATATACACACTATGCATTTCTACCATAAACATCTATTTATAAAAACTTAGAATTTCGAAATATGTTAGGTATCTAAAATGGTAATTTGTATATAAAACCACGGTAGTATTTAAAGTTATTGCACTAAATCGGTATAGCGGTTCAGCTCACAAGGAACTTGTTCTCGGTTATACTTTTTAGTAAAGTATAATATATTCGATAAATTCATACAACACTGAAAGTTCTCTAATATCCAATAGCTGTTTTTATATCACACAAACACTTTATTCTATTATTATTATTTCTGTTTCCATTTTTTAGTTTTATTTTAAAGCTACACAATACATAATATGCGGCATACGTACGATGTTATGGACACAGAAATATTTGTGATTGAGACGATATATTATGAGCACTCTTGAAATAGCTCCCTGCTAAATTTAAAATGAGATCAATATTACATAATATTAGCACAATTCAAACTATCGCTCCATGAGCACAACTCCAAGATATATGAACTTTACAATACATTACAGAACGTCATTTTTTGTCTTATTAAAACTTATAATGAAAAATCTTTATCGGTTTATCTTAAATAAAAATTTCATGCTCAAAACGTAAAAAAATAATTCAAATTTTATACAATAAAACATTTAAAACAAAAACAATATTATATAATAGGTACTTAAGAATTTAGGCGTTTCAGTCCAGAGTAATCACGGATTAGTAAAATTTAATTCGGCAACAACGTTTTAGATTAACGAAATTGGCTTACATTGTTTTATTATCTGATGCCATTAATAATATTTCTAAGAATAAATTATAAGTATAAGATTATTGTTACAAAAACCATTAACTTCTACGATTGCTAAGTTCTCATCGTTATTTATTCTTGGAATATCGAGAAGAAAATAAACTAGTAACCAAATATAAGTAAACATCAATTGAGAAAATACAAAGACCACGTTTTTAATGGCATATGTTACCATTCCAGATATAATTTAATATTTATTGGTATTGCTGACGATCTAAAATTGTGTTGGTAGTGAACGAGTGCGCGAACGTGTTAACGAGTGTCGCTTTTGGGAAATGTCGGCCACGAATGCACTAGCGACCCAATTGAGCCACCATCAGAAGTACGCAATAATGTAACTTTCATGTACGTGCAGTTTTTGTATATATATAGATATATGCTCATAATGCAAGTTTATGTTTACATGTATATAACGTCGGAAGGAACTAAAATGACTGTTCCAAGAATTAAAAAATGGAACCAGATTTTGAAGTAATATTTTGTGAATCCGGTTAAGTTCTGATGAGAGTGAAGGCCCGTAAGCGACGTAGTTCAGCGCCGCGGAGCGGGGGCGGCGCGGGCCCGCAGCTTGCGCTACAAGCCCGTCTTGAGCCGGATTTTTTTGAGGTGTGACGAAGTAGAGTTTGGTAGTGGTCGGCGTTTCGACCCTAAAGCTTCGTGGTGACCTGAACTCTGAGAACCCAAAACAGTACCACCGGCCACGTCTTCCCAGTTTCCTCCTATCATGTCGTCGGATGACGATGACGCCATTGCCCGGCAGCGGTTACTACTCACGCGGGCGGATGAAGCGCGAAGTGTCCGTGAGAAGTTCCGCTTGTTCAGCTTTGTGGATACGAGTGAGGTGCGGGGGCTTTCTGTGTCGTCCACGGATCGTCTGCTAACTTTCGCTTTTACTACCCCACCGCCTACTGCAGTCTTACTCGAATTGGGTTTCCGTATTGCTAAAATATTCCTTCGCTTGGTAGTTAAAGATTTTGGTTTAGGTTCATTTTCACTGAGATACTTTGTGCGCGAAGTCGTCTTGACTGGTTCATTTTTTTTCGCAAACTTCATGTTCATATTAATGATGTCATGACCGGAGCGCTGCGCGAGTACTGGTGGACTGCGTTTACGCTCGGCGTCGGTCTTTGCGCCAACGTACGTGTTCTCTTTGCGTTCTTCTGTGACCTTGCCTTTGGAGCGAGCGTATAGAGGCACTCTGCTAGGTGATGATGTTTTAGGACGCAAGCGAGACATTGTCAGCTGGAAAGGACAAGTTACATTATAAACTTGTTGTGACAGGTTATTCGTGGCTACTATTTCTACACAGACGTACATGAATAGCGTTTTATATCATCGAAGTTCTTTTAATATGAACATTTTCTGTATTTTTTAAACCTGCTATTTTTTCTGTTGGTAACTTTACTAGTACTATGAAACCTGTACGCTTGTTTAGAAATTGGGACGCCTTCAAAAGACTTTTGATTTCGAAACCTCTAAGCAGTTTTTAGAAGCATAAACCAATACAATACCATAACTATACCTGATATTTAAAATTATGAAGACCAAGAAAGAGAAAGAACATGACTGACTGACTTATCATCAATATTACACCCTTTTATCAAAGCTATTTATAACGCTTATTATCTAATAAGTTTTGCTTCAAAAAACTGTTGAAGTCAACCTTAAAGCTACGAGATAAACGATGACAAAACAATATGCAATTACAAACACTCTCATTATCTTTAGTACGATTCATTCTAGTGTGAGGTATATTATGTTAAGTGATTGAACGAAACAACACACCCAAACCCACTCCCACAATCATATTCTTACCACGATTTTAAAAGCTGTTCTGTGTTATTTAGTAGTGTAACACTGAAAATTAAATATGGTGTGTTACCAATAAAAAAATAGCACCAGAAAAAAATAACAAACATTTAAAATACCTTAAAAAGATTTTACTGTTTTATTCAGGGTTTAGAGAGCGGCCTTAATAATAACGTCATGATTTGATACGAGTTCAAATAAAAACCAAAGTATTGAATAAAAAATAAAATAAAAAAACAGATTAAACTACAGATAGTTTCTTCGGCATTAGTACCCGCATGTGTATTATCGTATTCGTAATCTTAGGCGGCTACTAGTTTAACCTGAATAATTTTTTACACGCAGCGACTGGCATCGGACCCCCGCAACCCTGAATGTGAACTGAATTCGAAGTTGAATTTGTTGTCAGTATATTTGAGGGCACTGACTTTCCAATAACGATAGATATTTTTAGATAATTTGTATTAGGTGAGAAATATTCATAGAAGGAAATTAGTAAAAAAAGACTTAACACATATGAACCGGTTATTTAAAGCTTATGTAAAATCTAAAATGATATTTTGTGCAGTTTAATATAGCAATTAACTGTTATATAATTAAATGTCTTTTCTGTAATAATGAATATTAATCTTTCGCTTTAATTTGTTATACCTACCATTTTTTACACGTAGTGAGTTCGGTCGCAGAATTAGAAAATAAGAATATGAACAAGAAATAACCTACAATCTTTTGATAAAAAAAGATCTCTTAATTTTAGAAGAATATTTTTGTTTTCGATATGGATGTCTGTGATAGTACGTACAAAGAAGAATAGTACACCTAATAATATGTGGTGGATAGTTATGAGAGATATGAGAGACCAAACTACCTACCAACCAACATCTACAGGTACCGTTTAAAAAGTTAATTATCCTATTTTCATGATATTAATAAAATAAAATTGATTGCCTGTGAAGTCCGTTTACAGATGATAATTTTACGTGATAATAACGTCACAAAAAAACCTTGATGAAAAATATGCGTCATTAGCCGAACGATTAGCCCGTTCGTGGCTCTCTATCGCTTGTTTCGCGCTTTCGCTTGCACGCTCGGCTCCGACGGAACGTGACAATGAGTCATGCTTTTTCGTGCGGGCAGCTGGCGTTCATAGATATATAAGACGTTATCACATCAAAAATTGTTACAACGGGAATAACTAAACGTATATGTTGTGAAAGAACGCGTTCTTAAGCTATTACATAAAAAGGTGTGTATGAGCTCACTAGTGTATTTAGCAGTATTTTTTTTAAATTCCTAATCTTGAGTGTAAAGATTAAACGCATTTATAAACATTTTGAAAAAAAAAACTCAACTACAGTTCTAAAATAGTGCTCAAGCTCTGTGACAGATGGCTACGAAACAGACGAAGTAGGAATAACAGTTCAATGTTTATTACAATGTTATTTTGTATTCCATGCTAGTTTTATTACAAATGAAGTGCACTACATTATTAATCTAAAAATATGATGCACCTAAGTATGTAAGTTCTAAAAGAACACAAGTGACAACGGTCACAGAGATCAAGCTCTATTCTACGGACTTTAATCTGACGGAACAATATTCTATTGACAGATCACTGAACTTATTTTTGTGACAGCTAGCTGTCAGTCACAGTTATCGAACTTGTGGAACGTGAAAAATAGGGAGATCGTTTTTTGTTTTTGCGAAAGACGGCCCCCATTTCATGTCATCCACATTTTTTATATTTTTTATCATTAATTCCATCACGACGATGACTTGAAGACTCGAAGACTTAGAATTGAAGACTTGAAATACTTGACATTGGCAGAAATAGCTGATCCGGCTGATTGACATATCATCAAAAGAAGAAGAAAGTGAAAAATAACAGAACAGAGTTCTGTTTAATACTATAATGATCTTTATACATTGTAATATCATTAAACTTTAATCAGTTTTCCTTCTTCCTCCTCCACCTTGCTATCTTTTTTTTTTAAATTATCGAAAGATTTTATTAATTACAGTGATAAACCTTCAGTGCTTTTTATTGTTCTTAAATAATACACGAAATCTTTACATCATACAGTTGATATTGGCAGAATTGCTGACATCGGCACAGTTTGCCATATCCAAAACAAAAAAAACGTGAAAAATAATATAAACACCAAGTGTACTTTTTTTTAAGTTTGTTAGACAAAGTGCACACAAAAGATGAATTTTAAATTACCTGCGGTCTCATAGTCCTCGTATGTGCTCGAAGCCAATCACGAACCGCTGATAAGTTTCGATGCTCGGAGCATGGGATGCGTGAATTTGGATGTTGCCCTGTAAGGTCGAGTATTGATGCACCCAGTGACCGACCAACCTGTGGGATTATTGTCTTGGTCACATTTTAAGTTTTTAACAAATGAAAATATAACATGACAACTATAAAGACACTAGTATCTGGGATGACTAACTAACAAAAGAAGCGTAAAGTAATGGAGCGTCGCCTGAACAGTTCGATTTCAGTTACTTCGTTTATAATATGGTGATCAGCCCGTTTTTCATGTAGCATACTAAATTGACTTCGTCCACTTGGGTCCCAGTGGATGTTGATTCACGAAAAAACCTTCCAAATAAATCCCCTTGGAGATCAAAACAGAAAATATCGTTTTCGTCATCGTGTATAAATTTTACAGATGAATTTTTAATGAATTCATTTGTGGATGGTTGCTATGTGTGCTTATATAAAGGCAGCAGGTGTATCAATATCTGGAGATTTTTGAAGAGATTTAAACAAATTACAAAGCATAGTTGTACAAGCAATACTTTCACTAACTACACTAAGTTTTTGCAATTCACAAATACTAACAACATAATTATAACTTTTTTTTATTAATACTGTGTATAATATGTTTTGCGTGCATGGAATATAACAACACAATCATGATATGCAAGAACAATACTACTCAATACCGCTCTGTATGATAACCACAGAATGTTTAGAATAGTATGAATAAATTAATAATATTTATTGTATGGTCGCTGCCATATTCATTTTATATTACAGCAGCTCTTAATGTGACACACATAAGAGTATTAGATATATGTGTGTTTTTTATGCATATGAAGTAAACATTTTACATTTATATGTGTGTTTCTTGTAGTGTATAGGTTACAGACAAACCTCGAAGGGGTCTATCTCTTCATAAACCTCCAGACTTTTGAACCTGGGGCGGGAGTGTCTTACCTGCAATGTTTTTACCACCATCTAAAATTGTCTGTTTACAATAATACATCTATTGCTACCATGATTCTATATGAAATATGATCTTTAAGGAACTATATTACTCAACATCAATAGCTCACACTGAGATAGTGCTTTATTATGCCAATAACTCCTTCAAAGTAAATATTAACACTTTTTAAATTTAATTTTCCACCTTAACTTGATGAATTCATCAACAAAAAGAAAATATGTATCTCAAAAAGAAAAATAAATCAGTTACAAGAAAAAGAAATATGGAAATAAATAAATAAATATTTCGGACATCTAACACACAACACCGTCTAGTCCCAAACTAAGCGGAGCTTGTATTATGGGTACTAGACAACTGATATAAACACATACTTTTTTTTTTGTAAATAAATACATAAAGTACATAGAAAACATGCAAACTACGAAACAAATATTTGTAGATCATACAAACATTTGGTCCGACCCAGGATTCGAACCCGAGACCTCATGGACAGCAGTCGCGTACGCTACCACTGCGCTACCGAGTACATGACATGAAAAATTTGTTTACACATTGTGTTTTATACATTGTATACAAATGGGGTACAAATTTTTGCTTCACATATTAATATATAAATTGTAACTGTGAATTTGTATATTATAAAATGCAATCGTTTGTTTTATCTTTTTTGTTATTTTTTATTTTTATTTTGGAAGCAATTTCTCAGTGTGCTATGTATATAAATTACCTATGCAACGAGTGAACATTCGCTTAGCTCACAAACCTGGAACGGGTTTACCTCTTCAAAAATATGCGGCGTGTACTTCGGAGGTGGGGGAGCGGAGTTTAGTAAAGCAGATGCTGGACCCTCCCGAACTGTGGGAGGGAGGACGTTGACGAGGCGCCCAGTGTTGTAGTTACATTCTAAAGTGTACGACCGTACCAGGCCGGTGGCCTTGAAAACGGCTACGCGGCCTGAGCCCTCTCGGGACATGCCGTCACGACGATCTCTGGAACGGAAGTTTAAAATCACAGATTATCCCCTATAGATTCTACATACAGGGCCAAAAACGGGTGCAGCACATTTGTGTTGTTCGTATATGAAGAGACGCACGCAAAGTTTTGCACAATTAAAAAATGATTTCAAATTTCAAAAAAAGACATTTTAGATACCTACCTGTGCACTAAAATGGTGTAACAAATCATCTAAGATATCTAATTAATAAGGGGGTAATCCGTGTTTAAAATACTCAAATACATCGCCATTAAGCATAATGACAGTAACCAAGAATCACTAAATTATGTATTTATCTGACGAAATGGGGTTCACAGAGTTTAAAAATCGTATTAATTTTAAATTTAGAGCGAGATTAATAGTTATTTAACAAAAATATAGCAATACTAAACTAACTAACTAACTGAACTACAAAATATAGCAATGCACCATCCTAAGTTGAACACCAATCAGAGCGAGTTACGTCACGTTTCTGTACACGTAATTTTGTTTGGCTATAATCGACAATCACTTTACTGTCCTTAGGTGCCAAAATTGACACTGGTTGAAAAATGGTGACGTCACAAGCAGACGCCATGACACCACCGAGCGCTTTGGCGTGAATTTTAAACTTAAAATTTAAATTGCATTTTTTCTACTAAAACTTTTTCTTGTAGTAATATGACTGTTTATAAGAAATACTTCCGAACATCATAAACGGTTTTTCAAAATTAGTCATTATGCCTATCCCCAGTAAAACCCAAGAGATTTTCGCAGATAGCTTATTTGTATATTAAGCGTTGTTAAATAAAATTGGTAAATAGATAAAAATAAAAAAAACATTTCAAAGGACGCGGCTCAAAGGACCAAGCGTGTATTCAATAAAGCTTCCTTTTAACAAACTATTCAATCGGAAATCAATTGGATGGTAGTGTAAGTAGAAAATAATGAGATAAAGTTTTTCATACAACGATATTAGATTACATTCTAAACCTTATTGGACGATAAAGTGGGGTTAGATAATATAAAGTAAAACTAACTTGAGATACATGTTCCTCTCGGTGAAGTTACACGAAGAAAAATGAAAGTGCATGTTGTTGAGTGACATAATTCGAGGTAATAACATGCATTCGACGCAGCTCTCTAGATCTTCGAAGTGGTTCCCGTACATGAAGATACCTGAAAGAACAATAGCCATTTCTATAAGAAAAAGTAATAACTAATAATTTCTATAAGTAAAAATAATCACATTGAGAGAGAAAAGGAAACTAAATAGTTCGGTTTGGCTCTAGAAAAAGCAGTCGTACATGCTTTATACTTGCTCATAAAATAACAGATGTGGACAACACTAATTACCACTGTAAAACTATTTATTCTTATAGAGAATGGCCTCGAGTTGGCTTGAAATTTTAAAACCTTTAATGGACAAACATTAAATATTTACCCAACATATTTGACAAGTCACAAAAATGCAGTATCGGAAAACGTAGGTACGTACGTATACGTTACGTATATAGCTCACGAAAAAAGGTAAAATGTCACTCAGATATGATCGGGGCAATATTAGATAGTGAAATATGAGGCATAAGATTTCGAGAAATCAGTACATAGAGAATTGGGTCCCTATTGGGTTTGGTGTACCTTTCTTGGAAGCGTGTCCATGAAGATCTATATACAGATATAGTCCTGATTCCGGTTCCTTGGGAGCACAAGGACACTTGTTGAGCGGAGTGTGGTGGATTGGGTTGGTTGGTGGCGTGTTTTTCTTCCTGGTCGGCCTCTCAGGACGGGAAATAGTTGCAGATTTCGGTTTCACGGTCTTAGGTTTAGGTGGTGGCTAGAAGTAATTAAATTATTTAAAGTTTTACCTATCCGTAACTAATTAATAGTTTTATTGGGAATGGGAATTATTCGTTGATAATTACTGTTCTAAGCAATGCATATTGCAAAACATGCACAGCGTCATTTGTTTCATAACAGGTATAACCTATTTATATATGCTGATGTTTACGAATAAGGGCACGTTCTGCATATTAAATCAATATCTGCTGAATAGAACTTTTTACTGAAACATACTTTAATGTTGATGAAATTCGTTTTAAGATGATTTCCTTGGAATCGTCTGTATATATATTAAAAAAACAATGAAATATATTGCAAAAATAGGGACAATTTATTGCTTTTGTGAGATGCAGACTACTGCTAGTATTTACTATAATGTAATTAAGAGAAATGATGTGACGGCCGGATTACGGCTACGTTGGCTAGCAAGGAGACATTAAAGTGCACAAGTGTATCCACAATCACGGGTGAACTCTCTGTTCCCTTACTCTCACAATTCGACTGCAGTGCTATCTGATGCAACTGGGGAGAGATGCTGTGCAGGACTAACGGCTTTACATATTCTATCAATGTGGCATGTAACAGTATGTTATGAAGGAGGTATTCACCGTAGGCAGGACCATGTCGCCGGTGCTGCCACCGAACATGGAGTGTGTGTCGGGCTCTGCGTGAACATCACCGTTGTCGCCCGCAGACACTGCCACTGATGTCTTTGACGTCGTTTCACAAAAATTCTGTATTACAAAAATAAGTATGTAATTAAACAAATATTAAAAAAAAACAAGCTTCTATAGATCCAGGAATCATGTAGTACCAAAGTACTCGCCGAGATAAAACCAATAACAGACAAACCTTAACTTGTTTTTTTTATGGTATATGAGGCAAACGAGCAGACGTATCGCCTGATGGTAAGCGATTACCGCCGGCCATAGACACCCGCAACACCAGAGGCGTCACAAGTGCGTTGCTGACTTTAAAGAAGGAGTACACTCTTTTCTTGAAGGTTTGAAGGTCGTATTGGTCCGGGAATATCGCAGGCGACAGTTCATTCCACAGTTTTGTTGTGCGAGGCAGAACTGTCGCGAAGGAAGATGTCGGAAAGATTGTTTATGCTAATATGTCCGTCTTCCAATCTCCATGGTTGGAACAGCTCAATGACCCCATATTATTGTTTTATCAAAGATTCATGTATTATGCTCAGCAATTTGAACTTAATCGGACAAGCGATTCTAACTTTGATTGCAAGATTCGTGATTTGATTACACAATTAACACATTACACAATCACACATTCAGAGATCAATTAAAAAACCGGTGATATGTGAGATATAACTTACAGCTAAAAAAATTAAAATATTTGATTTCAGAAATCAGTTTGGAAGATTTTTTAATGATGCCTTACATCATCGTTAAGTAAAGTCTTCACTTCATTTTCTAAAGTTTTCCTCTGTTTTCAGTGAAAACTATGTATAAAGTTAATTTGTATTTTATGAAAATATATTATACATACGACTTCCTCGTTGGATGGTGTTAAAATATATTTCTTGAAACAGTTAGTGCAGAAGAACAACGTGTCCTCTTCTGGGGGCCCTTGGTTCATGACCTGTGAAACAAAAAATAATCCTTGAATGTTACTTTTATATATAATTATATGAGCTTGCCAAAATGTCTCTACTCAGCCTCATGAAAAGCATGAGTAGGATCCAAGAGCAATGGTCACCATACACATTGGTAATGCATATAATGCAGCATGGCGACTCACACTGTCGTTCTATTCTTTTTATTGAACATCAAACTCCATTTTTAGAACAAGAAGTTTCAATATTCTGTGAAAACTAAATCTATGTAATGTCAAGCTAATTCTATCTAATGAGATAGATGCTAATGATAGTGCGCTATATGAGTGATGGTATACAAAGTTGCATGGTATAAAAAAATTTAACAGACAAAAGCTTGAGACTTCTCTAAATCAGCTAGTTCTAGTTACAACATCATTACAAGGTGATTGAAACTATGTATTAATGCGAAGTGGTTTTGAAATCAATATCATTTAAAAATGTATCAATCAAGAAATAATTTTCACAATTCAGGCACATAAACGAACTATAATATATGTATTTAGGTATCGCAATAACACACACATGTAAAATTGACCAGGTATTTCGTTTACGTTACGGTACTTTTGAATAAATCGCCGATTAAAGAGTAGTTTTCTTCACTCGACCTCGGCGAAGCCAGTGACAGTCTATGTATGTTTGTATTTTCCACCGTAGTGCCTAAACTACTAAACCTATTTTAATGAAAGAGGTGTCAATAGACTCGTAATAATAGCTCAGGTGACATAGACTTTATAAATTTTATCAAAAGTGATTAGGTATTAGTTGGGTTAAACTTTTTCTTGTGAAAGAAAGACCAAGAAAAGCAAAAAAGAAAAATCGGTGAACGAGTATGAACATAGTGATCAATATCTACAAACATGATATTGCGTTCAAGTATATTTACTTCTTGGTTCTTTCGTTCTTTTTCATCAAGCTGTTGTTTCTGATGCTCTCTGTATTCCTCTATGGAGTGATACGTGAGGGGGTCAGCTCGATTCTGGACGTGGAAGAAGTTCTTATCAGGATAGGATCATGGATAAAAGACCTTCGAATAGTTCACATCGGAAAAAGTAGTAAACGTTGTAATTAGCGCTACGGCACAAACAATAGATAGTTTCATAACCTGACACATCGTACATGGCCGTCTGATTCCAAACAAGGCAAAGCCTGTATTGTGGTTCCGAGATTAATGACAAAGATATCTACTTAGTCCGTCCATAAATATTGTTACAATTAAAAATAAACAAAATGTTTTTTTTAAATTTGGAATCGTGTCATTTTTATACGATTGTCATTGTGTTATCTTATTTTCGCGCCAACATATTGTAATACATTTTGTGATATTAAACTGGAGTGGAGTGATAAAGAAAACCGAATCGCTGTGATTGTATTACATAGTGGAAGTATGGAGCCAAATTCAATTTTTAAAATCATCCATACGTTTGGTATTAGTCAAATGTTTGTGTACCGGGCTATTGATAGGTACAATGGAACCTGCTCTGTATGTAACAGAAAAAGATCCGAAAAGGCGATCAAAGCAGCGAGGCAAATAATTAGAAGAAGTTATGTACGAAAGCAAAAAATTTTATCTCGGGAGATGAAGATAGTACCTAGAAGTAGAACTATGTCGCATATTTTAAAAGATGGCTTAGGACTTGTAGCCTATAAGCGACGCACTGGTCATTTCTAACTGATAATAGTCATGATGAATAATTTTGAAAAACTGTTTATAATATTCGGAAGTATTTTCTATTGTCAAAAACAATCATATTTCTACAATAAATAAAGATTTAGTAGGACCAAAATGCGATTTAAATTATAAGTTTAAAATTCACGCCAAAACGCCCGGTGGTATCATGGCGTCTGCTTATGACGTGACGTCACCATTTGTCAACCAGTGTCAATTATAGCATTTAAAAACAATGGAGTGATGGTCGATTATATCCAAACAAAATGACGTTTACATAATCGTGACGTAACTCGCTCTGATTGGTGTTCAACTTAACATGGCGGAGTGCTATATTTTTATTTTTGTTAATTAACTATTAATCTTGCTCTAAACATGAAAATAAATACGATTTTTATAGTTTATGAATCCCATTTCATCAGATAAGTAGATAATTTTAGTGGTTCTTGGTTACTGTCACAAACACTTAAGCGTACTTTGCCTTGTGTGAGAATTAGACCCATAACACTTGGCGCAGTGGGAATAGTGTGGTTTAAACCACAAGGCCAACCGTGCAGTCAAAATATGAACCCATAATAATAAAAACAACCTCAATCAGCCTGTTCAGAACATTTTGTTAGTTCTTACACAGAACATTAAATAAAATACCTCAAAACAACATATTATATAAATTAATGTGTCATTTATAGATATTTTACGTTCATTTGATTTCTTGAGAGATAGATATACAAAATTAATTTAAAAAGTTAAATAGGAATAAAACGACAACATACCATTGCTATATTGTATCCTGGCACCATATTTGTAATGCCTGGCATAGCGTCCTCAAGTTTCGATACCGCTTGCTTGCATTCTGAACACCAACCCATCTTCATCTTGGATTGTGGAACGTCGTTAGCGCCTATCAAGCCATCACTGGAACAATATCGAAACAACTATTGTATGGATGACAGATGAGATACAGTACAATTATTGAGATGTTAATGCCACAAAAAAAACAAAGCTCGCAATGAGGTTTAACTTGACAAACCAAACATAAGAAAAACGCATCAATATACTATTAAAATTTCAGTTACAGTTTTCATTAAAAAATCGAACCTTGAAGGAAGCACCCTAAATAGGCATAATACTGCAATATATTTATCATAAACTTACCCAACTACTGAAGAATGAGACTCCATGAGCAAACTTATACTATTCTTCAGCGTGTCCCTCAACGGCCGGAGCGGGTTCGAGCCTTGCAAGTTGAGCTCTTCACTCGTGCTCAAATGAACTTCGGAGCCCAAACACGCCCGTAGCACGTTGTCGTTGAGTAATGAAGGGGTGTTTGACTCTTCGGTGTTGTCGTTTGATTTTGATGAAACTTCGCTTGCTTGTTCCATTTCTTGTAATTTCATATCGCATACCTACCCCGACATAGTAATTTATGAGATTTTCCATGATAAATGTCTTATATAAAAGTTTGTACAGAATGGGCAAGGATGTATAAAAGATTATACCTATATTTATAAAATTCGGCGAGTAACCCTTTCGAACACGAGTAACTTTGTTCATTGCTATCGCTATATTTAAAAATGTTAAGTTGGTTTATGTTCAGCTAGTGTCGCATAATTTTGTTGTTAGGATTACAAACGCATATTTTAAGGTTCAAAAAATATGTCAAAATAAAGATCACTCAATCTTAACTCTGGCAGTGGTAAAATGGGTTTTAATAATCTCATTTATATCTCAAATGGCAAAATATACTTTTTCATAGAATAAATAGAAGTCGCTTCCGCTACTTGTTCGCTTAGATCTTTTAAAGTACTAAAAGGGGTAAGCGGGGTTTAATACAGTTTTCAGCAATGATTAAAGTCAAGAAGAAATTTTATGTGTGAAATACATGTATATTGTAATAAAAGAAATACGAGAAATTAAAAAATTCCCGGGTCGTAAGTCAAATTTATATAAACAGTCATTAATCATTCAAATCTTGATAAACGTAAACTGTGCTTGTTAAATTATATTTAGCAATACATCGTTGCTTCGGTTTCGTATTATCGATTAGATACAGCATGAGCATAAAGGCTTAGAAGATTAAACGGTTCACTTGACGTAATATTGAAAATGGGTGAAAATCTAATATCGTATTTATATATATATACGATAGGTATGTATGTATTTAGCTAAGCCTGTAAGAGTACACAACGGTTGGATTAAAATTGGTTCGCTGGTGATGACAACTGTTATCAATCACGTTATTCAAATTATAGATTCAGTTTGGGTCGATAAGGATTGGTTATTCTGAAAATATTCAGTATCGATAAATATTCCTATGATGCTTTTTGTAAATAATTTATCTCTATAAAAACAAAATGTAATTTGTTAAATACCGTCACGAACGGGACATACGACAGTAACTGAGAATTAACTAAAAGACCGGAGCCCCAATGATACAGAAACATCTCAATAGTGCGCTACAAGTATGGGCATTATCTGTATTCTCAATAAGTGTGGTGGTAGATTTCACTCATGCTTTCCATCAGGCACAGTAAAGTCAATTTGGTAGGCTTATATACAAAAGAAAAACTTCAATAACAATTAAAGCGTCCCATGGATTAAGCCCATGTACGCAAATGTAGCAAGTTAGCAGACTACCTTATTAAATAAACTCTTTTTGTTTAAGGTGAAACTTGCAATTAAAGAATATTATCAGTTTCCTTTAGCATTCAGCATGTCGCATACATATTTCCTTGCGATGGCTGGGTCGGTTCTAGATACCACTTAAATGGAATGCAAAACCAACATTGTTTAAGTTCGTTATTAATATAAATGAGCGAAAGCTCACGCAACTAACACATTAGTATCACTTTGGTGGGGTATCGATGGAACGTAGTTGCCCTAAATGTGGAAATCGTTGAAATTAATGCACATAAACTGACTTTTGTCAAACTTTCTGGAACTTTGCATGTTATAAAGTTTAGGTGTGATGTTAAACGATTAACCTAGTTAGAAACTAGGTAGATGAATCGTATCGAATAAATAACCATAGGAAACGATGGAGAATGATTTAAAAAAAAATATACAAGAGATGTATGTTATAACATATAATCTTTTCTGTGATTATAAGGTGAATTGAATGCTCGGTTGGCCTAGTGCTTCAAGCAGTTCTGGGAGGGGTCCGGATGTGTTAATAGCAGCAGTTCCCGGATTCCTCTCGTCTCAGGCGCAGAGTGGCACATCATGTGGTTTTAGTCGGTTCGATTCCGACACACCGCCCCGCTGCAGATCCCGGGGTCCGGGACCGGGGGTGAAGGCACGAGGGGGTAACGTACGTAAAAAAAGTGTTTCAAGCAGTCGCCACGCTGCTTTCTACTGCGTCAAGTGTTGTAGGTTAAAATTCTACATGGGACAATACTTTGTATGATCCACAAATTGTTGTTCTGAATCTGCGTATTCTTTGTGTTCGTTTCGTGTAGGCTAGTAAAGTCCCCCGCGAAACAGTAGGTATATTCCAAATACGAAAGATATCATTAAATAAAAATAGATGTATTAGACGAAAGATTAATATTAAACCAAAGTGGTAGGTTTGGTTCGTTCTTTTGAAAGTTATTCAATATAACGCTTTGCGCTTGGACACCTAATCTAAAAGGACAATAGGTTAGAACAACAAAAACACGAATTTGGTTTCCTAATCACACGATTTTAAATGTAAGGTATAAAAAGAATAATAACTGAAATAATACGTCCATGTAAATTAAATATACTCTAAAATTCTAAATTACCACTTCAGTAGTGATTTTATGTATGTTGTAGAAAATTTACAAACCTGTGCAACTAAATAAGCATCTTCGCCGCTGACAAGTTTCGCGTCCTTTTTGAGACTGTCTGAACAAGATGAGGGTGGTTTTATGGTAGTGGACGATTTAGTAACGGTCGTCTTCGGTGCTGTCTTCTCCTTTCGTCCCATTAAGTCGGTGTTCTTGTATGGGGACGCGTACACTTCCTTTTTTTTCTTTGGCTCAATAGTCTGTTGATAGAAATTAAGTACCGGTGTCGTAGAACTTAACAATTTAAGTGGTTTTTCAATACTTTCGCTCTTAAATTATGATGAATTTTGTAAATTTTTGTGCTAGATTTCCATTTTTTTTTTATTTGAGACACGTAGCTGCACTACATATTCGAGAGTTTCTCAAAATTCTTAGCTCTTAGGTTCTAGAATAACGAAATTAAACGATTTTTTTTTAAATATATACTTTTTAGTAAAGGTATGAAGGTATGTAAGTATACTAATTGCAATAAGATTTGAGGTACTCTAGATTGCAAATGAATATTTTCTAGAGCAGCAAACAAGATCCAATCATTTATGTTCTTACCTGCGAGCTTTCACATATGTTTTGGATACTTCGTGATGTAAAACTCTTGCTGTCTTCACACATGTCTTCCTTTTCATGGCCGAAGTGGTAGTATCTAAAAAGAACAAATTAAATAAATGGTAGCTACGGGAGTGGTCTACAACAAAGTGAACCAATTCAATTCACAAAACCAATACTTGTTATACTGTCAAAAGTAGCACTAATATGGTGACTGTAAAAATACCGTCGGAGAGCCACGCTTCGGCATGAATGGGCCGGCTCGACCGGAGTGATACCACGGCCTCACAGAAAACCGGTGTGAAACAGCGCTTACGCTGTGTTTCATCGAGTGAGTGAGGATACCGGAGGCCCATACCCCAATCCAACGCCCCCTATCCCCCTCACCATCCCCTTTCCCCCCAGGCCGCCATAGTGAGGGTCACCATACTGCATTGTTCTTTTTCGCATTGAGGATGGTGACCACCACTCTTGGATTCTGCTCATGCTTTCCATCAGGCAGGGCAGAGTCATTTTGGCAGCTTAAATACAAAAAAAAAAAAAAAAAAATGACTACGCAACCCTGGAAAGTGTCTAGACGGCGGCTGAAATATTCATTTTTCCTTTCAACACTTTTTTTTTCGTTTGGGAAAATGGTAAGAAGATACTGATTTCTCTATATTAATTTATAAATCAATATCAACATCATCAACAAATAATCCACTGCTGGATATAGAAAGTGTTCATAGTCCACTGCTGGGTCCCTCCTTAGAAAGGTTTTGGCAACCCATACCATGCTTGGCCAGACTGGTTGACTGCCTCTGTGGCGCAGTGGTAGCGTATGCGACTGCTGTGCTGGAGGTCTCGGGTTCGATTCAAATGTTTAGGTGTTTACTTTGTATAATATGTATAGGTTTACAAATAAAAAATATAAGTGTATTTATATCATTTGTCTAGTACCCATAGTACAAGCTCTGCTTAGTTCGGATTTAGATGGTTTTCGTGTGTTAAATGTAGAAAAATATTTATACTACTTATTTCAAGTTACCTTGTGTTTGCAGTGATGTTGACCTGCATAGTTTGCTACCTTAGTCGCTACTTACGACACTCAAGGGATGAAAAGAGGTGGTGAAACTTTATATTCTTAATCTGTCGCCAATCGGATCTCAATATAGTAATAGTGACATATCTTTAGAACTTACCTTATTAAAGATCTCGACGCGAAAACCGTCGGATGTAGAGTAAGCGAAGGGTTGAGATAGACTCTGTTCAAATTGACTCCTCTAGTGTCCGTCCTATAATGACCCCTTGCCACACCGTCGGGGTTCAAAAAAGGAATCATTTTAAACACGTATAGCTTCCGGAGTTGTAACGCTATGGGGTCATTTTGTGTTAATAGTAGATTAAGGAAGCCATTGAATACGAAACTTGAGGGGGTCTCGCCTGGATGTACTCGGGCTGACACGAAGATTATCTGAAAATATTTCTTTCATATTACGAATTTTAGGCTAATACACAGTTAATAACTTTAAATGAGGCATCTTAGATATATAAAGTTCAAAACGAGTGTTGGGAACATCAGAGCAATGATGCGATTATTCAATATCAAGCTATTGTTATTAACGCAGGTACGTTAGTAACAATAGTTAAGAAACCTAGCCAAGAAAATTTTAATGGGTCAAAATTTGCTTTTTCGTGCTTTCTTTACTAATTGTTTGGCGGTGGTGGTTTTATTGGCTGCGACCACTTGGATCCCTTGGAGAACCATGTGGAATATTAGTCCCCACTAATCCCCTTGGGGATTTTTTGAATTTATTTTGTGACAAAAATACAAATAATTCTCGCATCTGTTTAAGCAAGGGATCCAAGTGGACGAAAATCTTTCAAATGGATTTCTGGGGGATCAAAATGGAATTAAAATCCAAAAAGACCCCTAGTGTGGACGAAAATCCACCATGGGATCTAAGTGCACGGAGTCGTTTTGTTGCTACGTATATAAATCATTTAACCTCATTTGTGATTTTATTAAATAGATCAGAATAAATATTAAGCGTATTTATATTTGCGCATTAGCCAAAAGATACACAGAATATAATTGACCTTTGAAATAGGTACGGTTCTTAGTTTTGACATGCTTTTTTTTAGCTTTGCTTCACCTTTGTTTGTCATCGACTTTAGTAAGCATGTTTTTTAGTTTTTTTTTATAACTAGTTCGTTCATGTTTGCTTTAGAGTTTTTTATCATTTTCGCGTCAGTTACAGCTAGTTAATGATGAGTTTTCATAAACTAACTTTTTTATTGGCGAACTTGTGTGGTCGCTCCTGGTTGTCGGGGAAGAGGTTCTTTAGCCTTTCCTCTCGATCCGTGGTGATGCCGTGGTGAGAAGTAATTGTTAATAAATCCACCCGTCTTCCTGTTTAATCACACATTTCTTTAGACTACCGTTCTCATACTATGTATACAATATCGGTGTAATGGACTGTGTGAAAAATATTCAAACGGTATTTTAAAAGTAGAATACCTACCTACGTTTACCGGCTTGGCATAAAATTGTCTACCGTGCCGGTTTCGGACCTCAAAATACTTAGCTCACTGCAAGCACAAGTGATAGCTGAAATAATTTAAATAATTGCGAAGTAGGGATCCTTAAAATGCTTTAGAAAGAGAATTTTCTCAAATTGTAGTATCATTGTGTGCTTCATTTGTAAGTAAATTGTGTTCATTTAAAAATCAGACATAAAAATTGATTGAGTTCCTAACTACAGAAACCACAATCGAGACTTAATATATTTAAGTAGTCAAAAGCAAATTATTGTAAATTTATGCAATTTGTACAATATTGATATTGAAAAGTACAGATCTACTTTTTTTAACTAAACGCGATTAAGATTTTATGCATGTACAATTAAAAAAACCACAGATAGCATATTATTCTCAATAAAATCACAACACAAAGTGACATATACAAATGGATTTTCTACTTTTCCGTTATTTAAAAAAAAGAAAAAGAATGATACAAATAATTTATATAGACTACACTCAATATAATAAAATACCTTCTAGAGAATAAATGAGGCACTCTCTGAAATAATAAATATCGTCAGGGGACTGCGGTGGAGGCAAAGGCAGCATCTTCAGGTCTATAGAGTTGAGAGCAATCTGCAACTCGGCGAACGAGAATGGGTAGGTAAATGCGAAGAATGTTGTAGCCTTCGGGTTCTCTGATGTTCGGTACCTGAAGCTCAGGGTGAAGGTGTTGTCGTCGGTCTAGAAAAAAAATATAAAAAAAGACTGTAAAATTACTGTAACTATTAAGTCGGTCGGTGAACTCCCGGTCATAACCAATCAGGTTTCATGAAATCATAGCTTCATAAGAAAGCTTGGATCTTATTGGACAAATTGTTTTAACTGTTCGTATGTTAATTTGTAAGTTATTAGTTTAGTTTACTTCTTTTTACTAAATTTTTATTTTAAATTTAACTGTATCATAGTCTAAGTTCAGCTTATTAAGTTACAAAAGTTTGTCAACTAATAAAAACAATAATCAATGTTCCTAGATTCACGTAACTGCTAACGAAGAGCGCAGTGACATGCCACAGGCATTGTTTGCTTAAAAGGTTACTTTTTCAAAATGTTAAACCTTTTTAGCGGAAATAAAATATTATTATTATTAGTGTTCGGCTAGATCAATGCGTAACTATTTTCTTAGTGTGATAAATATCGGCACGATAAGCGCAACTTGGCAATAAACTTTATTTACATTGATGATATAATTAAACACCTTTCAGCCAATTTTTTTTGAACTTTTGAATGGAATGAACTAAATCGTATAAAAATATAAAGTTTACTGGCACAAGACTTCGCATTTTTTTAACATTTTCAAAAATATATTGGTTGATGATGTGCAGGGCTGAGGCCTGCCAGGCGATGTTTACCGTACTTAGCATGCTATGACTCATCACTAAAAGAATTTCTAGCCTTACAGACATACCGTTACTCGGAGGGTTACAGTAGCTCGGAGATTCCACAGTTAAATTACCTTTGTTTTTTAAATATCGTCTTTTATGGTCACACCGCAATCAATTTTTTGTTTTGTGACAAATTGCATTTAATTAAGTTCTAGACAGTTTACACTTTATTATTTTCGGACTAGATGTTTAATAGTGCTAACAGAGCATTGAAATGACCCTAATAAAGTATTAGATACTTATTCTATTTTATTCACAAGATTAGACTTCAGAATTTACTTTGCTAATATTTCTTTACTATGGTAGCATGTTCTTACTCTGTAATCGTAAAAGGATGATATTTACGAGTTAGAATTTCCACAAATTAAAGGCAAAATATTTCTTCTGTTGATAGAAGATATTTTGTTGGTAATTTGCTTAGCTAAACTGAGCGTAGACGAAACATTATAAAAATAAGTATGGCATTTGTCTTTGAAATAAATATTTCAGATCTTGCCAATTCAACGATAGTGTTTTAAAGCATATTTACAAAATAATAATACTAAACAAGTAAGCACTCTTGGATTACACATTGTTACGTCGCTATTTTTTATAAAATTAATTATTTAAAAGTGCAGGGAATTTTTCTAAAATTCTTTAATACAATTTATTCAACTCAAAAAACTTATCATCTATACTATATAACACTATAAAGTTGAACGTTTTGTTTGGTTGAATGCACTAATCTCAGGAACTGCTTACTGGTCCGATTTGAAAACTTCTTTCAGCGTTAGATAGCCCAGTACCGAGATAGGCTATATGCTATATATCATCACGCTGCGACTAATAGAAGCGGAATATTAATGAAAAATGTTCTAAAAACAGTCGAAACATATTTCTTTTGAGAATTTCCATTGCATGCGCTGCGTAAATGGTTAAACATTCGTGAAAATAATATATGAAATAATGGTTCCCCCTATTCTGTGACAGCAGTCCTATATCTATATTTTAAGATTGGCTTACTATGACCTTTTAAATAGGAAACAAATTTTTCTCCGCGGTATAACATCAGGCTATGGGTAATAGAAGACGCAGACGGGGCTGCGTGGGTCAACTAGTAGTTTAATAGACGTTCTTTCTGTACGGGAAATTCTTTGAACATATATTTTAGATTATGGACTTGAGTCGTCTAGAAAAGAAACAAGTGGTGTTATGAGTCTATGACTTACGGTCTATGTTTTAATATTTTTCCACCATAATACTAATACTCTTTGGTTCGGTAGTTAACTAAATAGAAATTATAATCTACTTATTCATAGAGAAGCTTTTGTAGAGCTTGTAGCATAAACTATAGCATTATGCTATAGTTTATGCTTTTGGTTTATGGTTTTGTCGGAAGGTGCACTTTACATTCCTTCCTTCCATGCTGCGATCGATTTACTAAGTCCAAATATTATATGGAGATACTAGACAAGTAGGCTCACTTGTCACTTAGGGTCGCGCTTATGGAGGACAGAGATCGTTTTGGGTCATACTTTAACCCCCTCTTTTTTTTCCTGTCCAGTCCCCTCCGATTCCACCATGGTGGCATGTCGGAATCGAATCAACTTAAGCCGCACGCCGTCTCAGGTACTAAGAGCCGGGGAACCAGGTGAACCTAGAAAAGAAAACCTTGGAACCCCGAAGTACCTCGGGCCACTTACGGTTTAAAGATGGCCCCTTCCTGTGAAACCCGTATCTTTCCGTTGCGGTCCCCAAAAGGCGCGACCCCCACCCGGGCCTGCGTTTGCTAGGGTGACAGACAGCCTCATTTGTCACCCTCAAGCTTGCGGTTATGGAGGATGGAGATCATTTTTAGATCTCCAGTGCCAGAAGCAATTGCAATACCTGGCCCATTCCGGTATACTTTAACACCAATATTATAACAGTGCTTATAGTCAGATTGTGTTTAACAATGTTTATTTACCTAATAACATAAGAATGTTAATAAAGTTGAATATACTTCTATTATATTAGTTTAATGATAGTTGGAAGTAAACAAACTCAACTTTTCTTATAACTAAAATAGAATAGAATAGAATAGAATACACTTTATTGTACAACAGATATAAAAGTTTACATAATATATCAATTGAATCACAGTGTACAAATGGCGGCCTTATAGCTAAAAAGCAATTTCTTCCAGGCAACCTTGATGATGATATAACTAATATATATAACGTCAAATAATAATTTATAAGCACTTACAGTGTGTATAGGACGATCTCTGATCCTTTCCCATTGCGGTTTGCCTGGCAATGTCCTCGTGACAGGTGCCATACCTTGGTTGTACATTTTGCCTTGCTTGTTTAGGTTTATCAGGTTCAGCCGCACCTGGTATAAAGATTGGAAAACATATTTAGTAAATTAAATACTGTAGGCATATATATTTTATATGTAATTTTTTTTAGGTAAAAAGTTAAGTATTATATATGTACATATATATAATATTATACATGAAACAGTTTGAATACTACTATTATTATTATACAATAGTTTTAAAACTATTAAGTTTTTTTCATCTGTTATTATTCTAATTAGATTCCAGATTTATATAAATTGGTGCTCATACATTTTGTTACCCCTTCACTTCTAATGTTTGGAATAATTTAAAGACAGTATTTACCTGCACATTTGGCTCACTTGATTGAACTCCGAAATAAAACCATGTTCGGTTGCCATTCTCAAATTCCGTGCCTGCGCAGTCTGGCCGGGTCCACAAGTTAAATTCATAGTCAGGAGTCTCAGTAGTATTTCCCTTGGAATTCACACTTGGAGCTAAAATAACAAAGCCATGGGCAACACTTCAATAAATAAAATAAATAAATAAATATTTTTGGACATTTTAACACACAACGCCATCTAGTCCTAAACTAAGCAGAGCTTGTACTATGGGTACTAGACAACTGATATTATTACATATATACCCCTTTTTTATTTTTATAAATACATACATATTATACATAGAAAACACCCAAACTCCGAAACAAATATTTGCAGATCATACAAACATTTGGTCTGACCCAGGATTTGAACCCAAGACCTCATGGACAGCAGTCGCGTACGCTACCACTGCTTCACTGAGGCAGTCAAATAAGCTATTCATTTTATTCAAAAAATTAAGTATATAAAATATTTTCATGTAATATAGTGAATATTTTATATAACGTCTATTGTTTGGGTATTCAAATAAATAACTAAATAATAAAGTATGTCAATAATAACAAACATCATAAATCTCTGAGTAATGATTTGTTTTTCGAATATGTTTTCTTTATGTGGTTGCTTAAATAAACAATTTTATGAAAAAGTGTTACTTTGACTTGATTCTAATAAGAGCAGTACAGCAAGCAGTATCAATAATAAACATCAATTTAAGTAGTAACCACTTAATTTGGCACATCTAAAGCTATTGTTAGTGCAAGATTTGTGCTTGCCTCAATGTAATTTCCTTAAATAAAATATTGACCAAAGTAAATTTCAGAGTTGCGATAAAATTCATAAAGATCTATTTTAGGAATTTAACTAAGAAGTCATTCATCAAAAGGGCATGATATTGGCAACTATACACGGAATTGTAACAAGGTCTGAATTTCGCTATTTCACAACAAATTATACGAATTCTCGCTCACCTATAAGCTCCGTAGGTACTCGTTCTACATGCCCAAGGTTTCCAGAATCAAAATTATGAATGAAATAAAATCCACCGCACTCAATTATAAGGTTTTGTTCCATTACTAAAATTATTAATATTGGATTACATTATACAAAAATCACAAGACGTGAAAGTTTTGAGCTGCTAGATACACATTTACTTATTCAATTTGTCTCTCGAAACATTTCATCGAATCTTCATGTTCAGTAATTTCAAAATGACACATAAAAACGGAGGCTGCACTGTTTTTCTAAACAAAAAATTATATAATTTTGTTGACATCGATTGACGGATAACAGCTGATTTGTTTTATTGTATACGTTTTTAAATTTTTAATAGGTGTAAAATCATTTAAGATAAGCTGATCCTAATTTTAAATATGCAAATTTTTTATGGTGACTTTTTATTATTTATTCAATTTCTATATTTGCTATCACTTGATATTTGGAAAGACACATGCCATAATGAAATTGGTTCAAAATGGCCGACATTTGCTGCATAGCTGTATTTTTGGTTTGTAGTAACAAAGGAAAAGTTCCTTATACTGCCAGTGTGAAAAATGTAAAAAAAGAAAATGTAGTAACAGCCAATAATAAACTGTTTTAAGTTTAATTTATTTTTTGAAGATAAAAAAAGTAATTACAGGTACACTCTACATTTTTGTATTTTAAATACTGAATTTATCGTCATGGTGTTTACAGTTACAACTACACTGTGGCACCTATCCATATCCACATTTAAATTGTGTATATCTTTTTCATTATTTTACCTTACTTTTTGAAACAGTTGTGGATTAATATGAAAATAGATTATAGAGTGGATCGGGAATGATCACTGTTCCAACCAGACCTAAACCTATATAATTCTGAATAATGTTGATTTTTAGCACACAGAAATAAACTTGGACTAAGTATATGAAATTAGATAATTAGAAACTAAGATGAACCTCCTTTGCAGACTTCGGCTTCGACTGCATTCGCCTGGCTCCAAGAACATATCTACACCTTAACAGTGTTCTTCCAGCTAGTTAATGTGAGACGTCGGTTCTGTATGTTTATTTTTTATTATTTTAGGCTATTCTCACACGTTGAACTTTGATGTTAAACAGAATACAAATAATACTAACAAAGGATTCCTCCTTAAAATCAATTTCTTGATTTCTCTGAGATCCGACCATTGGATTCTGGATCTAGACTGCCGATGATAGAGAAAAACCTAGGGGGTGTATCATTTCAATTTCAAAAACTAATTTTTAAAATCGGCCCATTATAGTTAAAGGAGAAACCGCGTAAGCGCATAAAAGAAATACAGTCGAATTGAGAACCTATTTGGAAGTTGGTTAAATATATTCGGTAGTACTAAGTACTAGCAGGCTTTTTATCAGCTTCACCTGTATGTTTGTAACCTACTCCTTTGGACTTGATTTTGACCCGCTTCTAACAGTCAAATTTCTAAATAGTGGAAAATATTTTTATAATAAATCAAATTGAGGATAGAGTGTTAAATAAAAAAAAAAATTCAATGTACAAAAGCATGGGGTGATATTATTGAAATATTATCAGAAAGCACCCCACCCAATAATTTCTTTTGTTTATTTATACATACGTGTTTTTTAAACTATTTTTTTTATCACGTCATTTTTTGAGTCTGATACCTGTTTTCTGAATCACTCGTTTCGTTTTTAATTGTTTACACAAAACATGATTGGTGTCAATGTTGGATAAAACTCTCACAAAGCTAAGACTTTTATTAAACAACATCAACATTTTGATGAAGTTTTTTAGGGGTCAAACAAGCAAACGTATCGCTTGATAGTAAGCGATTACCGCCGGCCATAGACACCCGCAACACCAGAGGCGTTACAAGTGGGGCCGGCCTTTTCAGAAGGAGTACTCTCTTTTCTTGAAGATTTGAAGGTCGTATTGGTCCGGGAATACCGCAGGCTACAGTTCATTCCACAGAACATACCTACACTTCTATATTCTAACGACATTTATCGCCATGATCATTAATTTTCAACAGCTTTTAATAAACCCTCTTGGATATAAGCCTCTACTCAGAAGGAAGGTTATGGCCTCCTAAACCTCACTGGTCAGACAGGTTAGTATGTATAGGGTTTGTGTACCTATTGTTCGTTTGTACCCTTAGGACTCCCAACGTTAAAGACCAACGTTAGCCAGGCAGCAGTACCCACCCGACACGTTATGTTTTAGTAAGAAGACTTGAAAAAACTTTATGGTACCTGTAAGGCAGATAGGGTCACCCCTTCTTTCTTTTCCTTTCACTGAAGGACTGAGGTTAACGGATTCAGGCCTCAAACCTCTGAAATCATGCTTCCCTTATTATTTGGGATAGGGAAGGTGACCTCTCAAAGTGCGATTACGCATTTGTACGCTTTAGTCACACTATCCATATGGATATGCTTTCATCTCCAATAGTAGAAAACTTCATAATTTATAAGTTAGATTATAAACTCTACGTGCACATATTATTTTAGTGCCTTTTACTACATTGGCCTATTCATGTTTTCAGTCATTGGAATAACTCTTCGAAAACATCAAATAAAAAAACTTGTATTTAACTCAAATTTGTATTTTCATTTCATCCTTACACTTATAACAATATTAAATAAGTTTAACTTAAAAATACAATATTTATAGTTTACTTAGGCGTGGCACTTAACTACGGATTATAAAAATTACACTCCATATAATTTCGAATAACTTGGCCAATAAATGCCTCCAACACAAAACTTATGAGGGATAATATACCTAATGTAGTACATACCAATATATTACTTAATAACATACGTGAACTACAAATTCCATCTATATCTTTGCTTCCTACAAAATTGTCTTTTCTGAGCACAATGTTATTGGAACTTTAAATCAAATGATCATTTATAAACATGATGACGTGATTAACGGATGAAATTTGGCATCTTCCTTTTGGGCTCCTGCACCAAAACAATGAATATGAGCAACCAAATAGACATAATAATGTATTTATATTTTAAACACACCAGTAGTTACACAAGTACCTATTTAAAATTGTGTTCTGCTGTACATCCTAAGTACATAGTCAAAAAATGTTAAAACTTAAAAAATATCACAATCGGAACTATAATCTAGGGCACGTGTTTCGTATGTACTCTTACATAATATACTTATACTAATATTACGTGTAAACGAATGTAATGGACAAATTCCTACAATTATATTATATTATAAGGAACGGTAATCCTACTGAGCCAATACATTTCCTCTACCACGTATATGAGTGGGTATATATATTACACCAACAAAACATATGTTTAGATAGAACGATACGACTAGAATGCCGACACGATGAGCATTGAAAAGAAACACATATGTGATAAAAGTTCCAATAAAAGCGCGGGTAACTTTTGAGTATTTCAAAGTTATCCGATTTAATTCAAGACTTTATAAATTATATTGGTCCTCTCATTTTGACCACTCCATACATGAAAATTATTTTAATTTAAATAAATCATTTCTCATTAACTGCTTTTCATCATCTTTAAAACAAAAATATTATGAGATCGACATCAAAGCTTTATCTTCCTACATTGTTCTCCGCGCTTTTATTTACAGTCGACATACCTAAGAACAAAGCTTTATAATGCATTTTTAAAAAGACTGGTTCAGATATATTCCTAGTCTAAATGTGCCTTTAACCTAGATTTGGTATGAAAATGCGGGAATACTCGAGTGTGGTTTATATAATAATCAGACAAATATCACTCATGAAAACAGAATAAAGCACACGAGTGTACACAAACACCAAAAGTTTCGACGTGCAGTACATACAATACGACAAATTCATAACAACAGATATCACTACAATATATTATCATATTATGTAATTGCAAAGCATTAATAGATTTGGAGAAGAGGTTTAGTTTGAACTAAAAAATATTTTTCTGAAAATAAGAACATCTATAAATATTATTATCATCATTTTTATTGGCGTACACAATTCTCTTGTTCGTTATTCAAAAATCTAGATAAGTGATCAGTTTTAAACTTATCGTAAACATACACATAATTTAAAACATTTTGGAATATTCATTTAAATAGGGCTTCAACAATATACAACCGAACAATGAACATGATTGTTGAAGAACAAATTGTTCTGCTCAGTTCTGAATTAAAAGCAATGAAACAAATCATTCGCAAGAACAGTTTACATTGACATCCTTAGCTACCCATTTTCCCTTTACAATTATATTTGGCGCAATATATTTAAAAGTATATCGTTCGTTAAAGCATAGAACGTGATCAACTTAGTTTTTAAACCATTTATTGCAGTAATGTCTAAGGTGTTAGTGATGACATGATTAATATTCGTTGCGAATGTCAGATGCGTGTTTTTCGCAGTAGATTTTGTAGGACGGTGACAGTCGTGGGCATATGTGAACTTCTAAGAATGAATAAATATGTATTTTCTAATAGAGTAGGTCAATTATATAAAAAGCTTATTTTCAGTTATGTGTTGCTTTAACTTGCGTTTCTGTGCATTATTAGCTACAGTTGAAACATCGTTCTTGACTTATCTTTAAATTTATGATTCATTTGAGATTCGAACACCTTAGATAGTGGGCTCTTTTTAATATTAATGTTTTCAAGTTCAATACAAAATAACAACGATCTTTAGTTCATCAGCGGTTACAGTTTGAAAGACTTAGTGGTCATCTTAGCAGTGTGTATTATTTAAAAAATTTTTTTGAACAAGGTTTATTATCAAAAAGTTCACGACTGTCATTAGTTTCAGAATCGGCGCCATAAAGTATTAAAGTCGTATCAAACTCGACTCAGAACGAGACGTGAGTAGTAAAGTTTGATACCTGAGCTTTTACCATTATGTGTTCACAATATGAATTACTTATGTTAATGTAAGAACTGCTTTTTAAGACGTCTATATTATACTAAGTTACTTTGTGTTAATTTTCAATGTACCAATTATGTGAGCCTTAGCGGAAGACAAATTGTGATCTTTTGAGCAGCTGTCGAAATTCAAACAATATACATATCGTGTGAGTCCTTAAATAAAACCTATGTACATTGTTTAGGGTGCGGCCATATTAGGCATATCGTGGCTGAGGGCTCACCGATAACTTTAAAACGACAACGTGCATTAAAGGCCAGTGTTGCTATTTACCTTAAGATAGCTTTCCCTAAATAATCTACATCTTTTTTTTAAAAGGGAATGTGATTCAAGATGGAATTTGATACATTTACAATTTTATGAATATTGTAAATATGTATATTTACTACATTTCTTAATTTAGAAGAAAGAAGTTAGAAAAGTTAAAAATGACGATTTAGGAAACACTAAACATTAAGATGGCAACACTGTTGACGCCACTATACACCCAATGTGGTCGTTATAAACCTTACGCCAAATACTTGAGACAGCGCGTTCTATATCACTTAGAACAACATTATTTAAAAAAATTATCTATATTAAAGACGATTATTAACCTTTCCCTTCATCAGGTATTGTCATAGATACCGAAATGGGTCTTTGTTGTCTATGATCTGTGTTATTTGCACTATTGTGTGTGGAAACTGTGTTGGTTGGCGCACTGCGATTTATTTCGTCTGTTGTTGTGAGTTTACACTCGACAACTCGATAATTGCAGGTCGGTGATCCACAATCGAAGTCTGGACGTATAATCACTGCATTCGGAATGTCCTCGAGCACCTTCGACTCCTCTTTGATGTACGGTGGACAACTGTTGAAAAAGAATGAACATCATATTATTCTTGTTCTCAGACGCTCACAGAATTACAACACATTAGAAATGGTTACAACCCTTTCTGACGTTTGTCTTTGTCTGATATAGTATCCAATTAGCATTGTGCTAAAAAAGGTTATTTTTTGCAGAATTACTCTGCAAAAAATAGTACTTTTAATTTTGTCCAGGGGATAATCTAACAAGTAGATCAATATGTATATATTATTATGTATTGTAGGTCTGTACACATTTTAAAAACTGGATGCAATAAATTGTGAAACAACTTCATAAAGGTACATAATTGTAGTATTAATGAGTTACATTTCATATAATACAGAAATGGCTTTACCTAACGTTTTTAACCTAATGTTGTGTTTGAGATGAAATAAAACTTTTTGGGTATTTATATGTAAATAGACATAATTCCTTCAAAAACTGCACTTTATTTTTGTTTTAATAGAATGCGTTGCGCTAACTTTGGTCACGACGTAAACTATATAGCAATAGTTCGTATAAATTGTGTTTGTTTACCTCATAGGTGGCGGTGTCGGCGAGCGCGAGAGAGGAAAACTTGCTACCTCCCGCGATATCGCAAGAGATTTGATGGAACCAAATGTTTGTTCTGGACTCAGTGGAGCTCCGAGAACAGACGCCATACCCCTGTGATATAAAAAAAGTGTGCGATATAAATATGCTGTCTATGTTCACAGATACGTATTTAATTTCCTATAAAATACCTTAAGATTAAAATAAATAAATATTTCGGACATGTAACACAACGCCATCTAGTTCCAAGCTAAGTAGAACTTGTATTAGGGGGACTAGACAATTAATACAAATAAATATAGAAAACACTCAAACTCCGAAACAAATATTTGCAGATCATAGAAACATTTGGCCCGACCCTGAAATCGAACCCGTGACTTTAAGCCCGTCACTCACATTCGCTACCACTATGCCACCGAAGCAGTAAAATATAAATTATAATTCGTTGACTTGCACAAGTTACCTGTGCCTTTTTAAATAAGTTGTAATATCAATTATTTTTGATCTGGTCATCAAACAAATGTAACAATGCCGCATTTATGGAAGCTACCAAACTACGTAATTATCCAGGAATTTGCAAGTCGCGTAAAAAGTCAAAATAAGGTGTGTGCCTAGGGACACGCTTAGGTTATTACTAAAATGTTATGTTTATTAATATGATAATGGAAGGAAAGGTTATTTATTAATAAAATCTTTTATTGATTATAAAATATATTTTATCTGTCCGAAATACGGCTAGCGATGTGGGTTAGAGAGAGTTAGGAGGAGCCTGCAAACAGCTGCCATAAGCGTGAGAGAAAGGGAAGCCAGACAGACTACCGCCGTTACGCGTTACGTAACGAAGCGGTTTACCCTGCCATAATAAGTTATCCCTTCCATAAATACTTACACAACAGAATCAGAAGGTACTAGGAAAGGTAAAGGTGGCGGACACGGTGCATCAGCACGCGCTGGCGACGCTGGCTCCGCAGAACGAGGACAGCGTGCCGCCTCGCTTTCTTCTACCAGGCCTAGCCAGCTGCGCATCCAGCGCCACAAGCCTGACGGACTACCTGCAATATTAAAATAAAATAGTGATAATTTACTCTGTATCCTGATAAACTTTTCCTATATTCATCCAGTTTATAATCATCATAATATTATAATAAGAAAGATTCAAATAGTTATTGTTCCTAAAAAACCGATCAAGTGTGAGTCGGACTCGCTCATTGAGGGTTCCCTACAAACCTGTAGGTATACTATAAGACGTATTTTTTTTATCTGTGCTATAAGATGTTGCTCCGTACTAAATTTCAACATTCTGAGTTAACGGGAAGTACCCTGTAGGTTTTGATTGCCTTGCGAGTGTCGAAAATTTGCAGCATAAGCGGCTGTATCATTTGATTGCGTTGGCTTAAAAGTTTCATTTCTTCACAGATTCAAGAAACAGTAGACCTCAGTATTGATATGAATTTCAACTTGACACGCGTTCCTGAGAAAAAGGATCTTGACTGACAAACAGACGGACAACATAGTGGTCCTATAAGGGTTCCTTTTTTCCTTTTGAGGAAATACTAAAAACGACCCATGTAATTTGTACTTAATGAGTTAAATGTGATTAAAGGTTTATTAAAAGACACCAAAAAGGCGATGTAACACTGAGAAGCGGAAACAGGGATTTCACTTTTTGTAACTTCCAATGTTACCATTGTTATCCAATTAGATCCGGCTAACAGCAAAGTGAAATGACCTTAATGTAAGCGTTGGGAACGAGGTTGTTAATACGCGGAAGGGTTCGCGGTTTTTTTATTAAAACTGTTCATTTTTCTCATCGTGTTTTGCGGTCAAAGAGGACAGATGTCAGTGTCTTTTTTTAAATCTTTATTTACGGAGCTTAACCACAATTTTGACTATGTCCATAGCCACTTCTTATTTTAGATAAGTTTTAAATATTCCGTACACAAATCATAAAAAGCCTTATCTGTATTAGTCAAAGGACTGGCTAGAATGCTGTTAAATCTTCTAACATCCGACTACTTATCACTAAGCAAGCGATCTGTAAGTTTTTTGTTTCGTATGCATTCTATCTAACATGTCCTACATCCTACGCGACGACTGGTTCGTGTTCAGATATTTGAATTTTGAGTCGCTATTTGAATATTTCATGAGATGAGCATATTAATAAATAAAATAAAATATATTTAAATGTTCAAAGCAAATGTACAATAGTGATAAATAGTTATCTGTGACTGAAAACACAATGGAACTTATGCAAAACTAAACGATTTATACATAGTACTGTATTGTTTCCAATAAAAGGCTTGTGACGTTAATCGAAACAGACACGCCGTGTATACATAATTAAAATGCCTGTGAACTTTTTGGGTGTCTTAAACTATTATTATTTAAAATTCTAAATCTGGTTATGGTAGTGATTTAATTAAAATTCCATGAGTCATTGCATTTAGACATACAGTAGGTGTTATTTAAACACGAATATTAGTGATGAATTGTATGCGAATGTCTTGATTACGATGGACCATAATAATTTCTTTATATTCTGAATTTATAGTTAGGTAGATCTAGGGAAAAAAAATTTTCGAATGTCTTTAAAAGCTTCTACATATATATATACATATATATATATATATTTACGGTCATCTTCTACGGTAATAGTATTAGAGTCGTATTGAATCTATTTCCAGTTGCAGTTGAACGCAGTTCCATTTTGCAGATTATGTTCACTGTTTCATAGTTATTGTTGTCTATTGTAAAGGCTATTCTATATATACAGGCGCTATCACCTGCTACATCATTAGATAATAAAAACACTTGAAAAATAACGGCTACGGCGTTTAATAATAAGTACCTGGATGATCGAATTTGGTAAATTTTCTGAAAATGAATCCTAGCCAGATTGATTTATCGCCACCGAAACCCATTCTAAATTTCATGAAATCGTTGAAGCACTTTTCGAGATTCAATTTACATAAATTTTATAATTGCTTACTTTGATGTATTAGATTTTAAACCGCTTAGATTAAAAGAAGGATAGTACTGGAGACGGACATAGGTTCATAAAAGTATAGAAAAATTTGGTGGCGTTAACCTCTATTTTAAAATGTACCATGATCTACATGATCATGGTACATTTATATAATCGAAGTATGTAAAGTTGAACTTACGGGAGTATTTTCTACTATTTTGTGGGCTCATTGGGTAGAAGTCCCCATGGATAGGACAGTGGAATGCGAGCCGACGCTGCCGTTTTTGTGCGGCTCTCATTAATACGCATAGCACGATACCTGGAATGTAAGTTAAAATCATTATTATACTCGTATTAAAAAAAACAGATTGAGATGGGTTATATTGTTTAACAGCAAAGTGACTAGTATAAGAAAGAATACCTTTGTGCTGTGAGGAAATTAGATGTCAATCACTTTCCAAAAGTATTCGATGTATGTATAACGTAAAACCTTTATATTTTGACCTTGTGTAGAAATATTTCAATAGCATTTTACAAGGAGCAGTCACTCAATCTTTCGAAGGTCTTTTATGTAACAACTTTCTTGAGAAAGTTTCGTGTGATGTGGAGTATGCTCTGTGGTGTATTGTGCGCAGTGAGATAAAATTCGGCGAATGTTTCAAAATTGCTAATCGTGATGTACGGCGTGTTTGTGACACTTTGATAAAGATATATAATCTTGCGTGTTGTTGAGTTTTAAATAGTGCGGAGCTTGTAACGCACCCCACCATTTACACGGTAGTTTTCTTAAATCGCAATCACAAATTTAAGTGGGTTTAATGAGAATATTCACCTTAAGTTACTGAATTAATTACAAATACGTAGTAGGTTACTTGTTTATACTTAGAAATAAACGTTTACCAGCTAATTTAATCAACAAAGTCGATTTTTTCGTTATGAAAGAGTGGCGTGGGGATCAGAGGGTCGAGAATGTATTTAAAGCACGCGAGTATTCTCATATTGTACATGTTTTCTGGCTTGTAAAATCGAAAAATAACTGTATACATAAATGTAATACTAACCAGCAATGGTCATCAGTGCTCCAGCCACGATGCACACAGGCCCCAGGACTCTAGAGTTGCCAGTAAATGCTATCCGCGCCGCATAATGATCAGGCTCTTCATTCTCACCACAGCCGCGGTATGACGCCGCTGCAATTATAAAAATAATTGTTTTATTATTTACCTTACTTTTCCCATTGTTATATTGTTAGGATATGTTTACGTCTGTACCGTCAAACATGTAAATACTTTATAAATTTGCTCCAAAATACAATTACCTAAACAATTACGTGTGGCTTTTACATACACGTTTAAACTGATGGTTTTTAAACTCGACGTTATTTGTTACTTGCCTAGTAACCACTTAGTTTTAATTAAAATACATAAAATACACATATGTATGTCAGAAACAGAACTAAAGAATATTTCTATTAGTCTTTAATCAAATATTCACAGCACTTAACCTATATCTATGTATAATTAATTAATCTTATTTTTATTTTTAACAATCAACCAAAATTGTAAGTGAAAGTATTAAACTATATTATTCTAATACTCCATTCTGAACTTTAACCTACTTTCGACCCCTTTTAAATTGGTTTCTTTATATTCTACTCTACAGGTAAAAGGAAAAAGCCCATAACTACCGACTACTAATCCATATATTTATAGCTTTTGTTAATACTAATCTATAGCATTATATTTGTTCGAGTTAAATAAAGAAATATACTTTTGTAATTATATTTTCTAAAAGGAATTTGTAATAGATACCTACAGTTTCTTAAAATCAGTTCGTACTCACATGTTTATATTATTATATAATGTATTTAGAAGAGTTTTTAAACTACAAATTAAAATTCTTAAAAAATTTAGACTGGAGAACTCTGTAAACATCTATGGCTTTTTGGTCCTATTCACAGAAATATAGTAGATAATAAGTTTATGATATGTTAAATTTTATGGAGAATGAAGTTGAGGCGAAGACTATGATAGTAAAGTAATCTTGGGTCGGACCAAATGTGTGTATGATCTGCAAATATTTGTTTCGGAGTTTGGGTGTTTTCTATGTATAATATGTACGTATTTACAAAAAAAAAGTATTTATGTATTCATAGTTAGTTTGGGACTAGATGGCGTTGTGTGTTAGATGTCCGAAATATTTATTTATAATGTACCCAAAATAAATGCAAAAAGTTGATCGAAATGGATGAAGAAGTGAACGTTTTTGATGGAAAGGTAAAAATGGAAAAATAAAACAAGTAGTTTATCTTCGAAAGCAACAGGCCAACAGTAAACATGGCAAAGACATTGAAAGCAAGTCGATGAAGTAGAGTAGCCTAAAGTTCCAAAAATACACAGTTTCTGCCCAGATCACAAGTATATTGAACAAGAGCCCAGTTAAAAAAAACTATTATAATTTTTTAACCTGTTTAATTAGAAAAATGAGAATAAATACCTTTCATATGCGATTAAAGTTCTGATGAACGTGAAAAAGAGGCAAATTGTATGTCTGATATGTTCGTATATATAAATTCTTTTATCAGTTTAGGCGAGCTCTTGTTATAGGTGTGAGAGTGTTATATATGCTGGAATTATTGCGTGAGTTGCTGAACCTTTTATAATAAATTTTGTTTACTCTTCTAATCTATATTCGAAGAAAAAACCGCATAACATTTTGTTTTCGTAACGTTCCTAGTATACATTTTTCATAGCATTTTATGCGAATCCAATAACTTTCAAAGCTTTATGACACCTAACAGATTTAGATTTCTGTAGGTTTGAAGAAATGATGGATAGACGTTTAGTGCTTTTCTGTCATAGCGTTGCTATGTTAAAAATAATTTTATGTTTGTGCCAAAGAACTAAAAACATATTGAAATATAATTACATGTTGTATCTTTTTAAATTTTATGACTCGGTTTATCGTGTACTATGTGATAACTATACAAACCAAATAAATAAAGCCAATGAAAAAAAATTACTACTTCGATTAAAGCCTATGGAACTACTTAAAAATGAAATATAGTTTTTTTAATGATTTTAACAATGACAAATGACAACATTCGTGCTGTCGTGTTTCGTTGGTGTGTGCGAGAACGGAGGTCCAATATTGTATAAGGATCACTAGGCCGCCATTTTGAGGGTCACCATGCTGCATTATTGCATTGTCTGCATCCGCAATGAGTATGATGACCACCACTCTAGGATTATGTTCATGCTTTTCATCAGGCAGAATAGACTCACTTTAGAGGACCCATACATAAAAAAGGTGATAATTAATACTTATATGTATAATATTATATTAGAATATAAAGTTTGGTAGTGTTAATAGTAATTATTGATGGTTGAAATAATTGCATCACTCTTTGATTATGTATAAAATGGAGCGGAAGTGTGTAAAAGTTGATAAGTACTATGTTTTAAAAGAAGAAAAACTGTAGCAATACTAGTAATGTGAGATAGGGAGGTATTCTTTACGGGCTGCTTATTAAATTTAACGTTTCTTCCATTTGGGGCATACACATACTTCTGTCTTTATACACTCAAATGGTTCTAGTTTTCTTAACACGGATTAATTATAAAATTTTTGTATTATCCTTAATATGGGAAAATATTTACAACTTACCCGTCAACACACATCCAACGAGCATAAATAGAAAACCGAATATTGGCAGAACAATCTGACAATTGGCTGCAACGACCACACCAGCCACTGCAAGCCCTCCTTCCACCTTCTCTACTCGCAGTCTTGATATAGCTGGCGGACATCTTGGCTTGCCCACTGGAGCCCGTACTAAAGGCTCTCCGGGAGGCGACGTGGTCCTATAAACAAAAACATACAACTGTTAATACAAATTAATCATACAACCTATATAAATTGGGAGATAGATAAGAGAATATAAGTAAAATATACTTATTAAAAATATCCTGTCGTCCACTAAAAAAAAATGGAAGTAACTCAAAAAGGGATTTCAAGAGATTCTATAGAAATAAGAATGAATACTGAATCCATAATTTATCAGGTAGGTATGCAATAAGAAATAAACATTTGGGTACGTTGATATATTTTTCTTCTCCTGTATATTTAATGAATAGTGTTGCTATTCGATTCAATTTCATTTATTTTATTTTTTAGAAAATTATATGTTCACAAAATAGTATATTTATGAAAAACATTCCAAGACAATAGAAAATAGAGAAACACTTCACAACTAATTAATATTTTGTTACACAAATTCTTTTTTGGCGCGAAGGGAAGAATCTATTAAAATCTTGGCTCAACCTTGACAACTTGCTATAGTCCAGGGTCCATGTTATTTTCGTCTCTCTCTACGTTCATTGTTTTTTCTATTGACCATTAGCGTTTTCTCTTTATTGTTATCAGATATTTTGTCATTAATCTTCCGTCTTCAAATATGTAAAACAGAGTACACTTGTCATAAATGTGGTCGTCACCGCTTAATAAATACTTATACGTAATAAATGGCATGAAATCATAACCAAAAAGTTAAGAATTATTTAGCAACTCTCAATTATATCGGTCATTAACCCGTGTAAAGTGCACGAGCAGCGCAATGTTCGTCGAGAGTTAGATTACCTTTTTTGTAAAACCTAAGAAGTTACTGGGTGTCATCTTGAATACGGTTCCTCTAGCAGCTAAAAAAGCTGCTGGAGTGGAGTCATGATTGGGAGTGCGCACTGTGGGACCACCAGAAGTATGGAAACTCACTAGAAGACGAATCAATATTGACCTTATTACGTCTCATCGTCGTGAAAATCAAATGACAACAGCAGTAATGAAGCAGGTATTTAACAAAAGCAATAAAGAGAACTAAAAAGACGGTGATGCTAACTGTATTTACGTTTGTTTACGATTTTATGTTACCTCATAAACCTTTACCAGATACAATGAAGACGTAAAAAAAGCAACAAAGTCCATTACAGAAAAAACAGTAGAACGCAGAACCGACTGCCGGATTAAATAAATAAGCATCAACATATATATCGTACAACACGCAACGGAATTAATCAGAAGTAAATTGAATTAATTTACTTTTATGAGCCTATTTGTCTGTTTTACCCGATCGCGTTTGAAAATTGTACAATTTTATTGATGTCAAGTAGGAAGCCGGCTCAGGGATAGGAAGATGACGATGTTGAAAATGTGTCTGTGTCACTCAATAGTTAATTATATTGCACAAGAAGCTCACTTACGGAAAACATTAAATTGAAAAAAATTAAGTTAGCGCTTACTGTAAATATTTTCCTATGTACCGGTTATCCAAAATATCTAACGCACCTCAGGCGTCTGAGATCCGACCGCGATTAGAAGTTATTCTGAGATCATAATTTCTCAACTAAATTTAGCAGCTTTCGCTTATTCTATTCAGACAAAGACAACCTCTTCAAAAGAACTAATTAGTAAATTTAAATTATACAACAGTGTTAAGAGCTTATATATGCATAACAATTTTGATCAATATTCGTATATTTCAAAGTAGGTAAAAGTTACTTTTGTTTAACCCTTGGGATTTAGCCCTGTATGTAAAAACCAAAAAAGTAGCAAATCCAACCGGCTCCATTGGGAAATCTCTGTCCGAATACTTGTTGTTTACGAAATAGTATCGATTAAATCCGAGGGTTATTTATCACGGCAATCAGATATTGGACTCTCGTTGAGGACTTTGGTAAGTGATTATTTAAAGAGCCCTTAAAAATTTATAATGTAAGCTTCCATTTTATGGTAGTTTACCGCCATTCATCTTTTTTTTGAACTGAAACACATTCGATGTTGAGTTGTGATTTGCCTACCAACTAAAGTCAAACGTGTATTTTATATCGTGAAACAAATTTCAATATTGTATTGTTTAGATCAGGTCATTCCACTGTACACTGGCGGTGGGAACTATATTTACAATGTGGAAGTTATGTTAGCTTAGATTTAACCTTATTTGAATGCTCTATTTTCATGAAATAATAGGTATACTAAAGGTATAGATCAACTTTTACTTGTGAAAAAATCTCAACAACCATGTTTTGGTTACTTAAGAAAATTATTTTGTTGAATCATATATATCTACTGTGAGGTATACCCGGTTATAAAATGTGAGTAGGTACGAAATCATAATTATATGTTTCCCACAATTGTTAGATTTTCTAGCAGTAGATTTGCAAGTAATATTTTAAGATTCATATTCAGTTACATTTTTAATTGAGTAATAACTTCAAATAAAAACTCATATGGTTAGGTTTCTATTAAATATATGTGGCACCACTATTACATTAATTATTCAATTACGTTAGTCTTGTCGTCGTTATTATCTCATATGTATGTAATTAAACATAAAAGAAATACACTAGTTAAGAATTAAAAATAAATATATTTACATTTCTATTATGTACACTACGTTTGCTAATTGGTTTTATGTTATTATTATTTTTATTTATGGACCTGCCAAAAGATTCTACTCTGCCCGATGGAAAGCATAAGCAGAATCCAAGAGTGGTGGTCACCATACTCATTGCGAATGCAGACAATGCAACACTGCAGTAAGGTGACCCATACCATGGCGGCCTATTGATACTTCTGCATCCTTAGGCCTCCGGTCTCGCACTCACCAAGGAAGCACGGCAGCACGAACGCTGTCATTTTTGATTTTCTATGCAAAGGTATTATCGCCCCTGTTGACCCAGCCCGTTCGAGCTGAAATCAGCGTTATCTTTAAATAAATGGACTCAAGGAATCAACATTGGCGAATAATCTACAGGTAGGTGCTCTTAATGAGTGGGTGACTAAATGAACAAGATAATTGTTATAACAATAAAGATACAATTTTTAATTATCTCAAAGTACAAGAATGAGGGACATCTTTTAATTTATTACGTCTCAAAATGCTTTGTCTTGAATTTGAATTAACTTGATCCCTCAGCGAATGTCGCCAATTTAATTTAACTAGCAATCTTGACGTGCTGCTCGATTAGGTTTCTTCACAGAGCTGCGGATATCAAAACTTGTGATATTACTTGTAGTAATAAAAGAAAACATTGCTAAATATTTGTACGGAATGCATCTTTCCTTAGCCAAATATCCATGTAAGTATATAACAATGTGAAACGATCTATGAAGCCTGGTTTCAACGAATTTGTTGGTTAAAATCTTATGAAATACTTTTTTAAGAATATGCTAAGACATGCTTTCAATGCAATCGATCATGACGTTCATAAAGGCTGATATCGTTATATTTATGGAATAATATTTAAAAGCTTTATGATCATACTTGAAACAAAATATCATCATCATCATCATCATCAGCCTATCGCAGTCCACTGCTGGACATAGGCCTCTCCAATTTCACGCCACTTAGTTCGATCTATGGCTTCTCGCATCCAGCTCCTGCCAGCCGCGCAAACAAAATATATCTAAAATAATTTAATCGTTATTTGACCTCAGAATAAAAACTCTACAGATTAACCGTAATTATGACGTAATCTAAAAATTAAAACAACGAAAAGTAAGTAGTTGGACTTTAAATACCAATATACCGTTTAAGAGGACTAATTCTATTCATACAATAATTTCTCTTTGGCTCGCACATTTAATTCGTTTGATTACATAAAATTCTATTGTTTATGTTTGCACTTTCATTAGCTCAGATTGCTTTATTACTGACGTGATTTCATAACAACCCTCTTCTTTCAACTTTACGAGTTAGTATAGGATATTTCTTCATAAGTCTTAAGTTTCTTGAAATTTCATACTTTAATGCGTGTAATATGTAAATGAAATATTCCGTTGCATAGATATACTAATCAAAGACTTTGCAGTAATTTTATTTATTATACGAACTTTTTTTATTGTTTTTATTACTTTTGTACATTTTGACAGTGACTGTATTCTTTAGTGGAATGATACTAATTATGAATTTTGCAATGAACATGTTGATATCGATTAAAACACGAGACCGGCATTTAATGGCGTAGGTACTTATTTTTGGCACAAAACTTACGTTTTGGCGTCTTTCAATGGCACAGTATCGCCCAGTGTGACCAGTATGATAGTTGACTATTTTTCTTTTCTTCTGTTATTTATTTTTTTATGTAAGTAATTATTTTAGATTCTTTTTTTAAAATTGCCAAGCGATTAGAACGACTAAATTCTTAAAACGAAATGTTTATTTCTTAATGTAGTTTTTAAAATACGAAACAATGAAACATTGTTAAGTGAAACACCATCGTATAATAGTGTAAGTAATTTGATTAGAATCAATCGATCTAACATTTACATGGTAAAAACCATGATGAAGGATATGCAAATAATACTGTTTGCAACAGACAATAAAAATGTTGTATCAAGAGTTCATCCACTCAACTCGTAGTAATATTTTGGTTTGTTTGAACACAAAATAACGATTAACTACCGTGTGAAACATGTTTTTTTATGTAAATTGCGTAACATTGCCTTTAACTCGAGAACAAATTCTCAGATACTAGTATTATATAATAATACATATCTTATTCAGGCGGCTACTTGTTTTATTGCCCTAATTACTTGGTGTATTTAGGTTATACAATTTTACAGGTAAAAAATATTTTGAATATTAATTTCTACTCCGCCATCCTAAAGTAAAACATACGGTTATAATTCTAGTGGACTACTTGTGATTTTAATGAATCAATATGTGTGTTGCAATACGAAAAATAATTCATTAGTCGGTCCTACAGAACATACTATTTTCTCTTATTTGTAAACACCGCACTGTATGAAAACATATCGCCACGTCAATTTCTAATAAACCAATTAGCTACACACACACCCGTTATATGTGAACTTAAAGGTGCGGTTGTGAAATAGGTCGGTGTTGCCACAAGAAATATTAACAACACACAAAATAGAAGTGAATCTATGCATCCACAGTCATAATGAGTGCGACAAAATGAATTGTTCCTCTTACTTCCTCAGTCTAAGCGCCTTACCATTTAAGGAACAATGCTCGTGTAGGACGCTGAATAATTTAAAACGCAATTCACGTCACTTCCGTCCTGAATTGGTTCAGAATGCGCAATATATTTTAAAATAAACTAACTAACGTATTTTAAAATAAGCTATGTCTCAATATAATATTTTTTAAATGGACAGTCCATCCAATGGACGGTAAGTTTTCAGTTCTTGAGTTACATTTTTAGTACATATAGTTTTTCAAAATACACAATACCAAAAAGTATTCTCATATTGTTTAATCAAAGTCGAAATAGGATCTTTTTTTCAACTGTGTCTATAGACGAAGTAAAAAGGTTGATGTTTTATCAACTTTCGGTAGTGTTGAGTTACAGAGGCAGTTGGCCTTAGGTAAGATTTTCGAACACTTGCTTAATGGTAAACGGTTACCAATGCTATTAACCTATTGATCTCTCACAAACCTGCTTACTTAAAAACAAAAAGACATTCGTGGATTGCTTACTTTTCTAAAGTGAATATTTTTTTAAATGTATGTATGGAATAATAGCAGAAAATAAAATCTAATATATAGTTTCATAAAATTCGCGATGTTTTGATTTTAGTCTGTTCTTTATTTTAAATTTAGAAATAAATCGGTGGCCATCATGGCGTCATGACAATGACAGTAGAATAATGGGCGGGATCGCTAACGGTGGTTCCGGATCGGCAACGTCAATTATCCGTGGTTTCCGATCCACTGACCGTGGACAAAACTCACTATTATGATGGATTTTCTGCGCGTTCATTGATTGCAAGCCGATGTGAACTGATATTTAGTTGCTTTAACCAAGTATTTTTAAGTCTGTGATTTAAAAATTCATCATGTTCAATATTATTAATGGCGGTTTTTGCAACATCCTGTTGGCAAACGATTCTTAATAATTAAAATTACCCACGATCTATTACAATAAGGTTATTGACCAAGTATTTTGTGGAAATGATATCTATTAATGCATTTGCTTTTATATGTAACAATTTGCATAAGATAATTTGAGTTCTAATGGCGTGCAATACCTTTCCGTTTTCTATAGTATGTGAGAGTGACTTTTGAAAAGGAACGGAATTGAAACGCGTTCCATTTGATTTGATCAATGAATCACAACCAATTAAAATTGAGGCACAAATACTACGATTATAAGGCTAAGAAAATATAACACCTCCGGTTTTCTTTTAACTTTTTTCTATTCAAGCCTTGTCTTGACAATAACAAACACCTTAAAAAATATCCATTTTGGTGCAGCCGGTCGAAAGCTATGCGCGTACATTCATTTTTGTAATAAATTTTTATCTATTCTCGTACAAAACGAATATTAAAGAAAACGACCACGGTTATGTATCTTTTGTTATCGTATCAAACAACAAATTTATTCAAATACCAACATATCAAATGCTATTTCAGGAATATACATATAATAACTTTTTAATTACTTACAATTTAGATAGAACAGATAACCACATATTAGTATGTTTACATGCTTATACATATACCATAGATACACGCAACGTTTATTTTTGTCTGTAAGTTTATTCTGGTAGATGCGGGGGGCAATTTCATGTCATTAGTTAGAGCGTACAAAAATAGTCACCGCCAGCCCCACACAATGAGTGAGGACGCCGGACGAACGTATCCTGTAGGTAATTACGTAGTTAACAAGTATTGAGAAGCAAGTTCAGAACCACTTGAGAGTTTGCATTGGTTTATAAAGTTAATTACATACATATAGTCGATATTGACTTTGACGGCTAAATTAGTTCTGGTTCAATGTAATGGCAGGACGTCAATGAAAAATATTAATTGAGAATCTAACTGAATTCGATATAAGTACACGTAAATACACAAATTCACTCAAGTCTGTTTCCTCGACGGGACCTTTCCTCTTAGTGCTGTGACTGTTTTATGCTTTGTTAATAAATAGGGAGGCGCTCATATTCCAGTTGCACTTGTTATTAGAAACAATCACCGAGGCTAAGCAACGAAGGCACGGTTAGTACCTGGATGGGTGACCGCTTGTGGCATGTTACCATGAGCATCTCCGAGATTCGGAGGTCACGTTAATCAGTCGGACCCAGTTGTTATCGTACGATAACAGTCGTGAAGCTTAGTTGGAGGCCTTTGGGCGGCTTAAAAACATCCAACGGCAAGATACGTAGCTACAACGTATTCTTGTCAGTTCCCAACCCGCACTTGGCCAGCGTGGGGACGTTAAGGCCTTAACCCTCTCCTGAGAGGAGACCCGAGAACAGCAGTGGGATATTATAGGTTATTGATGAAACGAAAAATCCTCCATTTAAATATTTACCTTATAACTATTTGCAAGAAAGTGTGTGGATGTGATGTTGTGTGTGTCATAACGTTCCTATTTTACGCTATTAATCGATCTTTTGAAACAAAGACGTGATTAAGCTTGAAATTAGTTACGCAGCGCGTGTGTATTACCTTACTTAGCGTACCATTAATACGCAAAATATTACAAACGTACTAAACATACAAATTATACATTTTGGACGGCCTGTAGTTATGGTGTTAGAAACATCTAAATGAATATTAGTAGCAATCGGTGGGTAATGATGAAAGGTAGTTAATATGACATGCTTTTCTTGATGCGTGCGTTAATTTGACATCCCAGCAGTGGGATATTATGGGTTGTTGATGATTAATGAATAAATAGGTAGTGTTACAATTGCTAACTCTCCTTACGATCGTCGTTCTTAAAATATCTCTCAGCATCTCATATCTTCATCATTAACCTATCGCAGTCCACTGCTGAACATAGGCCTTTCCAATTGCATTTGACATACTTACACATCAAGAATATCCTCAATTTAGAAGTGTACGAAAGCTGAGTACAATAAAATGTTTTTCATTCGCGAAACAAGTTTGTTTACGTATAATGTCATGATTATTATTTTTTTGAGTTTTTGTTTTGTGTTTTGGTGTAGGTATTTTCTTGTCTCCAAATACCAAGTACTGGTAAAAAGTCAAAGAATCTGGCCATTGACGCACTTGGCTCATATTCTTATTCTTGGTTCTATCCAACGCTACTGACTTTAGTTAGTTTATTTTTATGTCTTCCAGTGTGCGTACATAACAGTCTAAAATTGTTCTTACAGTTAAACAATTCTGTATCAGTAAAAGGTTTTTTTTTATTCTTTTTTTTTTTTACTAGCACCTCCTATGTTTTTTCGGAGCCTACTTCTAACTATATATATATTTATTGTTGTTATTTCAGAGTTGTGAGTACGCTTTTACAATTTTTCTTTATGCTTGCTTTCTATACAATTTAGATGCTATTTTTAAATTTACAATAAAATACTATACACTTACTGACTATTATACAACTATATATTAGGATGATTAACAACAATAATATCATATTACCTTGCATCAGTTCCTTAATTTGCCTTATTTCTAATATTGACCGATTTTATTATCTTTGTACAGTATTCTAAAAAATTATATCTATGTTCACCACTTATTATTTTGCCTAGGTTTGCTATTGTCACTTCAGTGTCCATTTTGTGCTCAGTATGATAGATAGATAGATGATAGATTTTGTATCAGTAAAAGGTTACATTCAGGCCCCTTTCGAATTTTATTGAAAATGTACACGAACGACGAACGAGGAGAATTAAGGTCTTTGTGGTGATATAGTTAACAGCTCCTTTTATATAATTTTAAAGTAATTGCCATGCTGCAAGTGTTTACTAATATCTCAGAATAGTAAAAGAAGGTTTAAGACTGAGCTACTTGCTTGCTGCTCTAGCTAGCACTTACTTGATAACTGCTGTAGGACTGCTTAACTATGTATTTATTACTTAAGGAGAGAATATAATGATATAGAACAGAGGCTGTCTAAATCATTCCAAAACTATACATATATAGTTGTACATACACCTCGTAGGTTTAGTCAAGTGATTGACAACAATACTAAACTCAGAATCTTATCAGTTTTCACCAGAATGTCTATGTACTAGCAAACTTCGTAATAGATTTAAATAAACACTCCGAACAAGAATCTGAGGCCGTTGTTCATTTTTAAACAGCAGTAAAACTATTTTTTACATATGTAAACCTATTACTACGTAATTTGTATCAGTTAAAAGATAAAATAAGATTTACGACCTCTTAAAAGGCCGCTGTTAGTAATATGATTTTAATAATATATCTTCACTATAATGAAATCTTATAAAATAATATTTGATCGTTGCTGTTTCACTTCTAAAGGTTCTTTTAGAATAGAACTATGAATGATTTCATAGTTCTATCCTCAGTCAGTAGGTGAGTCAAAATAAAGAAAGACGATTGCTTTAAAATGGTATATGTAGAAGCACTTATGCTTAGTCAGGCTTTTTTTTAAACATTACCTCGACGCAAAGCAACCTCTAATAAATACACCTACAGTGTGTATGCCAGTAATATTTGAAATAAGAAAACCATTAAAAAAGTAGAAGAAGAAAACAAATCTCCGGGGTTCATTTATTATCAGATATTACCAGACACAATTACGTTCGTAATGAAACACTCCCAAAAGCCTATGACAAGCGAGTAAACCTTAAATACAACATTCACTCAGTAATAAAAGAGGATCCGACTGCTTAGGTTGGCACATTACTTTCTTAACACTAAGCTCGGCCATTTTATGAAAGAGGAAAGAATTACCACCTAGCCTGAAAAATTCGGGTTGGGTAGCAACACCAATGAGATTACACAATCCTATACTTTTCGTAGAGAGTAAATAAAGGAATAAGATTTATTTCCTGGAGCAAAATGTTTTATTTTCACTTTCTTAATACAAAATAATTATTTATTTCATCGGAATGGTGAAATAAATATACGTACTTGGCATATCAAATCAATCTATGGCCGTCCACTGCTATACTTAGTCATATAGGTATATGTAATTATTATTGCTGATTAGTGTAGAAAAAGTATTGCACAGCAGTTTTTATTAAAAAGATTCAATTATAAGATTAAAGTGTTATAGATTAGGTACATGGCTAGTTACTCAATGAGTACAAAACAGATACTTATGTACTGTTGTTTGACTGATATTTAAAAAACAAAACTTGTGTTTTAAATGCCACAGTCACTGCAGACTATTTTATAAAAAAGAAAACGAACGTATCCTATGGTAGAAATGTTGCCTTATTTTTGTTCTCACGGTAAATGTTGCTTAAACTGTTCAAGTATAGTTCTAATTTTTTTTAAAAATAAACGTGGTGGTTTTATTTGATTAGAAATACAATTTACTATATCGCATCTATCGAATAGAAGAAAATTTCACAAGATCAAACATCTATTCATTACGTATAACTATTTAAGTATATTAATTGCAATATTTCAATTCTTAGTAATCCCAACGAACTTTCAAATGAATAATGGGGATGTCTTTCATTGACACATCGTCTGCATACTTTCACATGGCTTTGTATAATAATTAGTATCCCCAGAGAAATCCACATACTTTCCACACGTCGAATCTCTCTGAAATTGGGAGGAGTTATCTCGCTTTTGTGTTAACGGATCGCATGATTCGATTTCATCACAAATTATTTTTATGGGTTGAACTGTTTGGTAACGCGATCTGTTTTCACTATTTATTTTTATTTTTGCTCTAAACGATATCAGTATCTGAGTTAGTTGTTCATGGATTGGACTCGATAGATGTAGGTCGTAGGAATGATTTGTGAACTCTCTTTTGAACAGTAGTACAAGTGTGCACTTACATACTAATTTTTATTGAAATACACATTTAATCTTGATCTCAATTCTTGATAGAATATGGTATTAATTGCTTTGATAAAGAGTACTAAAATCTCGAATCCGTGATTTTACCATCAGTGTTCGGTACTAAATGTATTATTAACAAATATTAAGTGAAAATTTATTAGATATTAACTAACTTCTGCTCCAATATTTTAGACTAAAACTAGCTGAGCCCCGCGGTGTTACCCGAGTTCGATATTGTAACAGCGGGTAACGCCGCAGGACTAAGCTAGTTTATACATATAAACCTTTCTCTTCAATCACTCTATCTATTGAAGAAAACCGCATCAAAATCCGTTACGTAGTTTTAAAGATTTAAGCATACATAGGGGTATAGAGACAGAGAAAGCGCTGTGTCTTTGTTTTATACTATGTAGTGATTTCGCCTGCGAGTAATAAAGGTATATGTAGACATGATAGGCTCACTAGGGATGTATTCGTTAGACGAGAAATTTCCAAAACTTGTGACCCAGCTAAAGTTTGTTGATTAAAACTTTATGGTTCATGACTAAGGCGTCCTAAAATGACATTACCCATATAGTTCGGAACTAGGAGAGAAATGTACGTTATAGGTATTAAATTACTCTGCTAGCTTCAGAATACACCAGTTTTCTGAAAATTAAGAATTTGTAAAAGTAGAAGTGTCCAATATTACGTTTAGTGACCGAGCTAAGCTATAAACATCAATTATAACTAAATTATTGTGAGATACAGGATTTAGTTTGTTACGTATTTTACATTTTCTAGATGGCGTTGACATGTGTTTTAACTCTGTGTAATTTTACTATTTCCTATAATTTTTTTACGGTTTTCTAATAAAATGTGGTGATACGAAAAAGAGGCGCTCAGAGCCCAGTTGCACTGGGTGATTAAAAACAATCATCGAGGGTAAGCAACGACGGCGCGGTCAGTACCTGATAGATGATCGCTAGTGGCATGTTACCATGAGCGTCTTCGTGATCCGGAGATCACGTTAAGCACTCGGTCCCGGTTGTTATCATATGATAACAGTCGTGAAGCTTAGTTGGAGGCCTTTGGGCGGTTAGAAAACATCCAACGGTAAGATTTACGTAGCCCCAACGTTGTCTTGCCAGTCCCCAACCCGCACTTGGCCAGCGTGGGGACGTTATGGCCTTAACCCTCTCCTGAGAGGAGATCCGAGAACAGCAGTGGGATATTATAGGTTATTGATGAAACGAAAAATCCTCCATTTAAATATTTACCTTATAACTATTTGCAAGAAAGTGTGTGGATGTGATGTTGTGTGTGTCATAACGTTCCTATTTCACGCTATTAATCGATCTTTTGAAACAAATACGTGATTAAGCTTGAAATTAGTTACGCAGCGCGTGTGTATTACCTTACTTAGCGTACCATTAGTACGCAAAATATTACAAGCGTATTAAACATACAAATTATACATTTTGGACGGCCTGTAATTACGGTGTTAGAAACATCTAAATGAATATTAGTAGCATTAGGTGGGTAATGATGAAAGGTAGTTAATATGACATGCTTTTATAGTGAATAATTTTGCCGTAATTAAATTTGAGTGGCATAAAATGTTATTGAATAAACTATCCGAAATTCTGTAATTTTTTAGGATATTTTGGACTATTATATAATTCAAACCTGCATTTTGATTTTTTACTTTGCCAAATAAATCAACGTTTGGTAAATTTGACCAATCACTGCGTTGAAAGTTTAAAATCCTTCATAATTTTCTGACGGACGTGTTTTAACGGGTATAAAATTTTATTCCACTACATTGAAATATACGTAAAAAATATTATTGAATATTTTATGACTTCCTTATAGATGTTCTTAAAGAAACAGTATAAGTGCATCCGTTCAATATCTAAGAACACGTTCTCCAAGATTACTTCATATTTTTAGATGAAAAGAACAGCTAAAATTAATCAAAAGTCTATTACATTCGTCAGAACGTTGTGCTTGTGTAAATAAATACATAAGAGATTTATCAAAGGATCAGAGAAAAATACATTTGCCTTTTCATTTAAACATATTCAAATTTATTTAAAATTGTCATGGAGCAATAACTATATGAAATTTTCATAAAGTTTATGTAGAGGGAGTGCAGAGAGCTAAAAAATATCGACCATAATAGGGTAGTTGACTGCATCGTAAATAAATACTGATGTCTCTTCATTAAAACCAATATAACAAAATATCTCACAACATATAATTATTACAGCTTTTAATTTCTATTACAAATATTTTATTAATTAAACGTTGAAATATATTGCTCAATTGAGCATTCTATTACGGTGACGACTCAAGTTTGTATTTAGTACAGTTTTCATACATAGTAATTGTTCTGATAGATGATAAAAAGTAATTAATTTGACTAAGGTGTCATCTCGATTATTAGGCGACCAACACTGACTTTTATTCTTATATAATAACGGCCTTATCAGTCCACAGTTGGACATTTGCTGATTGATGGTATACATAAATATGATTAAATAATATGTACAATGACATTAGACGTAGATTCGAACGTAATGTTTTTGTTTTCAATGTTTTTTTAAAGTTTTTTCAATGCTTCCATAAAGTTTCAAGTTACCAAAATTGACTGTTCGATTCGATCAGGGTAAACAGAGTGCTATAAAATAGCATTGTAACAGATTTCGTTTGCGTTTTTTGAATTCGAATTAGGAACGCTTATCGCTTATAATTCAAAGTGTGAAAGAATGTGTATTTGCGTATTCAAACAAGATCTTGGAATACATAAAAATTACGCATACTTTTTTTTATTTTTATGTGCGCATTAATATGTAAGTATTTATACTACAAATTATTTAAGTTATTTGAAAAGTTTAGTAGTTATTTTGTTTTCAGAGATGGACCATGAATTTTGTGGAGGTGTGGGCTGATACTACTTGAGGCCCATAAATTTGGAACTTACATCATTAATAAAACTTACTAACTGAAATTCTGCCAAAAAATGTGTTCCGCTAATCATATGTCCCATGATATATAACTTTATAAAGAATGTGTTCATTTTGGATGAATTATAAAGGGCAACAAATAATCAACTATTTTCAAGTTTGTTTCGGAATGTCTAGTTTTATTAAATGAAATGAATAAATATTTTAAATATTTTCGGACAGCTAAAACACAACGCCATCTAGTCCCCAAACTAAGTAGAACTTGTATTATGGGTACTAGCCAACTGATATAAATACATACATAATATATACAAAAAAAACATCCAAACTCAAAACAAATATTTGTAGATCATACAAACTTTTGGTCCGACCTGTGAATTGAACCCGAAGCACAGCAGTCGCATACGCTACCGCTGCGCCAACGAGTTAAACGGAGTAAAATGATATCAAAATAATAAACGTTATGAGAATCCTTAGAGCCGTTAACAAACGAATATTCAAAACGGTTAAAGGAACAATTTATGCGAGAACTGGTCATATAAAGTTATTCGAAAAAACAAACTGGTTCCGTCGATTGACAGACTATCGTCAATTTGCTAAAACAAAATCTATGATTATTTTTATCAATTTTCTTAGCCTCATTGATACAGAAACGCACTTATTAAAAATGTTGATATCAGCATAGTGACAAGACCGCAGAATAACATAAAAATAATGTTAATTTCTATGTTCTGTGGACAACATCGCGTGGCTTCACTTAAACTATTTAAAGTAAATATATTTTTATCTAATAAAAACATTCTTATCTATAACCTCATGTTAACAAAAGACAAGTAGTATTAAGTAAGATTAGACGGTTTCGTTCATATTTAAATTCGAAATTCTTTAATATTTCCATATGACGTTTAAATTATACAAGTACCTACTGTCTTCAAAATGTAAATACACGTCATATTTTTGATCTTAACCTCTTTTTATATATGTATATCATAGCTGTTGTAATGATGAACCTGTTTGCTCTACTGAAACGTACAAGACACTGTATTAGATGTTGACATCGTTATCACTCTCTTTAGAAACATTTTTATCTTTAATTTACTTTTGTATGCTTATTAGACGAGCATTTTACGGAGTTAGTGAGCATAGTGGATCGATGTTAGTAATTTTTAAAAGTAAAAACATTTTTAGGAGGTATTGTAAGGTAGTAAGGTGAAATAAGTAGGCAGTTTGTTGATTTAGATTTGTAAACGTTATTTCTGGATTGTTTTTAAATTTAAGTCTTCATTCCTTACTAGAGTTAGATTCTCGGTAATTTCTTACTATATAACTATGTAATTGAACACGCAAGTATAATATAGTATATTCTATTTATGCAATTAAGTCTTTTATATATTTCAACTTCAGCAAAGCTCGTATTTTTTCTAAATGTATGTTTAAATAACTTGTTTTAAAACATAAAGTTGTTAATCAACTATCAAGCAAACCGTACAGTGAGACGTGCGGAACCAGCGAGGTGGAAACCAGACAGGGTTCAATGCCCCTGTCCCGTTCTGTCCCGGTCGTGTGAGTGTGAAGCAAGGCGGGCACCGGCGCACGCGTGTTCCACGTTTTATAGCCACATAGTTTAAACATTTGGTACTGCACTTTTTACACGCGGTGTCTACAAACAGCTGCTAGACGAACATGATGATGTACAGATGGTACTGTTTTGTTTATGAAGGATAAATGTGTTTGCTTATACAACTATTATTCGGTTGTTGTGTGTTTAAGATATATGTATTGTTCAAACTATTTTTTGCGTGAACAACTGATTTGGTCACCTGCAGACACATACGTAGGTTTTTGTGGGAAACATTTTTAAACTTCCGGTTCAGTGACATTATGAAATTTAGATAATGGGTTGTATTATCTACCATTGTGACTTTATGTAAAGCGATGGATTTCACATATTTTAATTTAATGAATAATTACGATACAATAAATAAATACAATTTATGAAACCACGTAACCGAAAACATTATTTGTGACACTTAGAGAAGAGCACAAGAACATTTAGAACCGAGCGATAGTTTTTATGAGGATATATTTTTTTATTATTAAATGTAATTACTATCAGTAATGCTAATTTGATTTACAAAAAAATCATAATAAGCGAACGCCGGCATTTGCAGAACATAGTAGGTATCAACTACAAGCCACGTTTAGAGAATGTTCACAGAATCACTTAGTACTATAGTATCATCAACAACCCATAACGTCCCACTGCTGGGCTCGGGTCTCCTCTCAGGAGAGGCTTAAGGCCATACGCTATATGCCATAGTATATCTAAGTGTATATTATATTTAGATGGTAAATGGCCATGATACACAACCATGTTTTTTCTAAGTATTTTATCTTTAGAGTCATCCCTCATTCCTCTCCCATCCTACACTACGTGTGTCTAATCGGGGTCTCCGCTCTCGTACAGATCAAATCAGATGAAAAAATTAAGTTTCAGCAGTTGCTTTTGCGGTTTATGTTTAAAAATAACTAAAAGGGTAACATAACCTCAAAAAATTTGGCTACTAAATATTATAACAATTATGCTTCATTACCATTACTTTATTTAAACAAAGCTGTACTAGTAGTCGTACAAATCGTAGGCTTTACTTTTATTTGTGTTACAAAAAAACTTTAGATGGAAATGGTACTAATTTATGAGAACATATGTGCCAAATGTCAAGGGCACAGTAGTGCCTGTGGAACATGTTTTCTTTATAAAGTATTGTAACATAGTGAAAACATTAACATGAATACTGTTTTTGGGACAATTAAATTATTCGACTTTACAATAAAATAGTCGTGGAAAAATCTGAATATTTTAATATTGGTTACAGAAGATATAGTATAGTGTACATGAAATGACTTTTAACAGTCAATTAAACTCTGAAATATAATCTAATATGGTATCAGGGTTTAGATTACACCTGTAGTGATTTATTTTTGCAAAGTTTTTCGCTTATTCGAGTTTTTAATCATATAGATATTATAGTGCTTTGTTAATTTCTTCTAAAAGTGTAATATATACTAGAAGAAATTTAAAATAATATAATTTATAATACTTTTGTGAAATAAAGTATTTTGATTAATATGTTTATGATAAAATAACTCCATAACATTTGTTAAGCTTTAAAGTTGAATAACAAGCATACACACACATTTTAATTTTGAAGAACCACTTTTCTGTTAAAATAATAGGATTAAGTCATAGGCTCCCAGAATTATTTATCTAAAACACTTATTAATAACTCCAAGTAACCTATACATTTAAAGATCAAAAGGTATTTAGTAGGCCTTTGCTAATATTAAATTGGTACCTTTGCTTAAAAGTTCTATTATTAGAGCGGGTTTCATTGTACATGATTAGTGATTTGGTTTCAGACAGCTTATTAGATTCAAATTACATTGGCTTGTAATAAGATTTTCTGTTAGTTGGGCCGTGGGATCGTATAATCTTGTATTGCACGACTAATATACACCTTTTCATTTTTAGACCACATATAATTGACACGAGAGATAAATCGATAAATAACTGTAGGGTTACTAATAAGGGTAAATCGTAGATAGATAATAGTTAAATCCGTTAAATGTTATAACCTGTAAAGCAGGTTTTCCAACATTCAATTGGTCAGTCCGAGTTATTGCTTATCCGGACTATGAATACATTTTTTACATGGTTTAGCTGGCAAACGATCAGATGTAAGCGGATGGTAAGTGATTACCGCTGCCCATGGACACCTGCAACACCAGAGGCGTTAAAAGTGCGATATGGAGTTTTGTCTGCAGTACCTGCCAACTTAAAAGTTGGAAGACATATAATCTTCCCACTTTTGCAACAATAAACAAAAATTAAAATAAAAACTACTTCAAGAACTGGTCCAAATTAAAATGTGGAAAGCATCAGCTTTCAAATAAAAAAAGAATCATCAAAATCGGTTCACGTAATCGAAAGTTCTGAGGTAACAAACATAAAAAAATACAGTAGAATTGAGAACCCCTCCTTTTTTGAAGTAGGTTAAAAAATAGAGTCGGATTAAGAACCTCCTCCTTTTTTAAGTTCCTTAATAAGATATGATACCGAACACTAGGGAAATTTGAGATACAGCCTCTCATTTTATTCGCTTTTCATGTCTGAAGTTGTGTAAGTTGGTAGTGATTTTAAATAATAAGGTAATTTAAAAACAATTAGAAATCTACATTAACCTGCGCAAGTTAATAAGTTCATTCTCTATGTAAAGGGTAATTTCGTGAATCTTTTAAAGGGTAATTTATCTTCGACTGATTGGAATTGCTCGTGGTCGATAATACTATTTATTCAATTCTTTTAAACTGTTTGTATACATGTAATTAAATTTCATTCTTTAATAGAAATACAAATTTGATGGTAAAATTTTCATTATTTTCTGTTCGTAATAAATACCTCGGTATATCAAAAACCTATAAGGACAACATCGGTACGAGTTTTAAAACCCCTTGAGTTTTTCGAATGGAATCGAAAAATTGGCATTTCGCTACTGACTTAACTTGTTATTTCATTCGCAAAATTTGATAATATTTTTAATAACAAACATCGACTAACTTTCTTTCATATGTCGTACATAACATTGAATCAGCTTGTTTATTCTCGTTCGTGGCTAGGGCGCCAAAATCACACTTCAGCGTAACTTTTACTAGAAAACAAAGAAGATACGACTTTCACACTCGATAAGTTTTTCGAATCGTATCAGTTGTGAAACTTTTGTAACTTTGTTATCCATAAAGATTGTGATAGACATTTTATACATCGTCTCTGTGGAGTCCAAAGTCTTGTAGGAGCTTCCGAAAAGGAGGTCACGGCTGTGATTTGTTACTTTATGTTTACACAGTGTGTTGTATTAAGTTCCTTTTTAATATGTCGAGGCCGAGCCGAGAATCTTTTGATCCATCCCGGATTTGGAAAGAATTACTTAATAAGATAAGGTACAGTAGGCTTACATAGCGTTAGCGTACTTACCGTCTTAAGGTAAAAGGAAAACCTTCTATAAAAAAAATCAGGGCCACATCAGCACAGTATTTTTCAGAAAATTGTTTTTCAGGTAAAAAGTTTTACACTGTAATTATTTTTAAGGAAAACTCCCGTATTACGATTCTAAATCCAGTGTTGAGGGGGACTTCACAAACATACATGAAACGGACACAAAGAACATCTAATGAGTGAGGATAACGGACTCCCATACCCCAACCCTTCCCCCATCCCCCTCCTCATCCCCTAATGGCCGGCAACACACTTGTGGCGCCTCTGGTGTTGCGGGTGTTTATGGGCGGCGGTAATTGCTTGCCATCAGGCGATACGTCTGCTCTTTTGCCACTTATTCCGAAATAAAAACTCAAAACCACGATTTGTGTATCACACAAAGTGATGTCCCATGTGGTATTTTAGGCCACGACATTTGGCACAGTATTGAGTGGCGAGGTGCCCGCTTAAACCACTAGGCCAACCGTGCTGTCAATATAGAGAAACATGAAAATAACTGTCTACACCGAATTCGTTACATGTAAATGTAACCTCTATATAAGTCCATAATAATAATAAAAAATAACTTTATTCTCAAAAAGTAGATACATGAGGTTATAAATAAAAACACTATATATTACACAATCAATTATGAAAAGCATGTACCTAGGTATTTAGTAAAGTGTCATGCCGACTCCAAACTGAGAAAAACTCGTATCTCGGGACATGACAGAAACATAAATGTCAAGCTGCTTATATTCAACTTGACCGATATTTGTCATAAGTTAGTTAATAATAGCCGACTACTAGTACTGAATGTAGTGACTTTAACAATTCAGGCCCTAAATAAATAATTCGACCTACAAATAAATGGAAATTAACCTAAAGGCAACCTTTACGCCACTACATGCTATATTTTTTGCTACCCTTTAGTAAGTGGTGTAGTTTATCGATGCAATAATGTCTGTCATTAATGCCCTTGTTGTTTACAGAGTATATACCAATCCAAACGAAAACAATTATTTTTAAGGTTTAAAGTCTAGATGATTAACTTACGGTTCGACTGGTCCATAAGTTCAAAGTCGCTCAGCGTGCTATGGAGAGAGCTATGCTCGGCGTTTCTCCTAGGGATCACATCAGACACGAGGTGATCCGACAAAGAACCAGTGTCATCGACGTAGCCGACAGGATTAGTAAGCTGAAGTGGCAGTGTGCTGGCCACATTTGCCGAAGAACCGATAACCGTTGGGGTAAATGAGTTCTTGAATAGAGACCGCGTCTCGGCAAACGTAGGATGTCCACAGGGACACAGATGACGCACGGGACGGCTGGCAGGAGCTGGATGCGAGAAGCCATAGATCGAACTAAGTGGCGTGATTTTGGAGAGGCCTATGTCCAGCAGTGGACTGCGATAGGCTGATAATGATGATGATAATGATTAACATTTAACATACGTATTAGGTGATTACCATACATTGTTAGAAGTAAATTTAATTTCTTTTTTTAATGTGACAATATCATCATGTTATTGTTAACAGCCTCGGAGGCGCAGTGGTAGCGTATGCGACTGCTGTGCATGAGGTATCGGGTTCGATTCTTGAGTCGGACCTAATGTTTGTATGATCTGCAAATATTTGTTTAGGAGTTTGGGTGTTTTCTATGTATAATATGTATATACAAAAAAACGTATATATGTATTAATATCAGTTGCCTAGTACCCATAGCACAAGTTCTGCTTAGTTTGGGACTAGATGGCGTTGTGTGTATTCATTCGACTATGTTTACAACAATAGTGAACTGAAAATTATTGTTACGAAGTAGCCCAGTTTGTAAATTGAGAAACAATCTGTAGTATAGCGTTGTAGATAGAGTGATTTTAGGAGGAAATGTCAGCTAATCGACACAATGGCGCCGAACTTTAGTTTTCTTAATGGACGTGACGAGGGAAGAAAACTAACTACTCCTATTAACTTACTTTTTTGGCGATTGTCTAAAGACCAAGGCCTCGAGATATTGATTATTATATTAGTAAACTTTGGACATCATTAGTTTCTTTTATCTATTTTATTCTTTTTACTATTATAAAAATCCGTCCGTCTTTATTCTTTCTAATATTATTATTGTTTTATTTAATTGCTTTGATTATTTCTAAAATATTCTATCAAAAACTACTGTATATATGGTGTTTTAATCCTACAAATTATACTTACGTAGTTGTCTTTACCAATATTTATTGTTTACTTAAGGTACAGTCTTAAATTAGTAACAGTTATTACAAACATCGACAATATTTGATGTATCATTTAAATATTGGTGTTGCCTTGTTTAATCGACTTCCAAAAGGAAGAGGTTTTATGTTTTTGTTACGCACGAGTGTTCACGTGGTCTCGACAATCAATATATATATATATATAACTCAAAATAATTTCAGTATAGATAAAAAAGATATATTGAAAAAACCGTATGCATAATTATAAATAGTAATTTTGAAATTTATGCATCATATTTGTTTAATTAATTTTTAAAATCATATGAATTGAGTCCTATACGTATATGTTGTCAACAATAACTTAAATAAAAACTTGGATGTAACATTATATCTAAACGAGAATCTAAACAGTAATAGGTATATATTAAAGCAAAAACGATATTGAAATTAAATGACATGATATTTGAAAAGAAAACAATAATAATGACGATCTATTGTCGTTTCGTCATACATATCTATTATTACCCATGCTTTTTAATAATATGTTTATCTCTGGTTTTATATTAAAGTGCTATTAGGAATGTCCGACGCAAGGCAATTTGTATAACTATGTGATTCTGGCGATGTCTGACATTTCCAGATCGTTACGAATTGTATTTAGCAAAACCAACCGAAAAACTATTAACATAGTTATTTAACCATTGAATGTATTATTTAAATAAATTAAATGTAATATTCATAACGTGAAAATTAGCGCAAGGAAAAACATTCTTGAGTTAACTTTTGAAATTTCTTATTTGAAACAATGTTGTTGAACAAAGAACACTGAACAAATTAAAAATAATTTTGTTTGCCTCTCCTTGGCATGACCCAAGAAAACACGAAAGGTACCTACATCCTGTATTTTAATTTCAAATGGAGAAAGTTTGGTGTGTGGAATTAATTTAAATGAGATTTAAGTCGTTAAAGGCTTTATTTCCGAACTGCACGATCACAATTCCTTTCCTCTCAGTCTCAGCTAACGGCATCGCGTGTTGGTCATGCGCGATGCATGTCAGGTGTCCATTCGCTTTTGTATAGCTTTGAACGAAATATATTTTAAATACAGGTGCTGCTGCTGTGTAAATTTTGGCAAAATTTTTGATATATGATGAAAAATATATATTGCAACAAAACAGTGTCGGGACAAAATAAATGATGGAAGTAATGGGTATGGGATGGTAAAGGTACTGACCTTTACCATCCCATATCCATTACTAAATTATTATAATAATTGCTCAAGTTTTTTGTGAGATCGTAAAACCTATTACTCTAGCCGTTTTATTTGTTCCAAAGTATAGTTCTCTCACGTTAAATATTATTACATGATATCATCATTAGTGAAATATTAGTAGTGATGGTATCGCAAAACAAAATTATGTGCATACACGGGATCAGCCACGATCACGTAACAGGTATCACATACTTGTGAAATAGGTACCTGATCACCCGAACTGATCGTAAGTTTCAAATATCAACGTTTAAATGATATGCTCACATTGAGGTAGCATCATGAAATACGGCAATCATGAAATGGTCGACCGCATTCTGAAGCGATCAATTGTATTATCCGGCCACGACACATACCCATATCCGGCCCCGACATATACACATATACCCGTAATCCTTTAGAGGACACATTAATAACTGCGTCCGGTTAATTAATGAAACCGACGCGACTGATGATTAAGTGAATGACTGAATGAGAGCTATCGTACAATTATGTACCTATATATAAACGTATAGCAGAAAGGTTAAGTTGAACATTTTAGAGGCATAGGTTAAACGTATCAATAGTATCGGGATTTCGTGTAGCATTAGGGAACTCTTGGTCTAGAATCTATGATAACCTTTTGCTAGTAAGTTAAAGCCTCTCGAAAGTACTAACGACACAATAGCACTGGAGAAGTTTGCAACGGTTTGTTCTTTTGCCTTTCTGAAAATACACGGACACGATGAGTTCAGATGAAAAATTATATCATGTTTTTAATTAAGTCACTGCTTATCTAACGATAGATCACTTTCAAGTCAGTCAGTTTGGAGAATTTACCATCAATTATAATTAGAATATTATTATACAGCGACTTGTTTATCTTTGTAGCATCGTTGTTGACATGTGACACGGTGACTTAGCAAATTTATGGTAGGGGCTTTTTAAGTAGAGGTATCTCTTCTTGAATTACCATAGTGCACGTCTTCTATCTATTAAATAAGCCAGACAACAATGTAAGGTAAAATGTTGAGACTCCAGGTCATTTGGTTAGTGCAATGTTAAAAAAGGTCTAAATACTTATTTAGGTTGTTACTTGACAGTTGGTGTTGTTTAGAATACATACCTGAAACAAGAAATTTTTTATTAGTTTACATTCTAAAATTGTATTGAGTTGTTGTAAAAAATAACCCGAGGGTTGATAATGAACATCCCAATAAATTACTTTAAAAATATTTAAATAGCTTTCTAAAATTTGCTCTGTTACATATATCTTTCCGTGGTTTATCTTGACAAAAAGCTAAAAAACACAAACATACCAATAGCAGAATTGAGCAAGCTTACTAAAAACAAGTTACTTTTTTGTACAAATAACGGCCAATAGATTATATAATATTGATTAGAAGTGCTATTTGTCAAAATCGAGGACAGCAAAAAAAAAAAAACTAATCAGGTCTCTCCTAAAAAGATACCTACACGAGAAGATTACAATTACTATTTTAATATATTCGATATAATATTTTTGGGCTGAGTTGGTAATGTAACCGGCTATAAGGTATACACAAAAATACATACATAATATGTCTAAGTAAATTGATTTACATACTGTATTTATAGCACAGAAATGAATTTGAAATCCGAACTCTAAATAAGTTGACAACTAAATGTAAAAAGGAATGAAAGAGCTTTTAAATTCTACTCTATCCGTATTTAGAATTTAGTTGGTAGGTATATAAAATAAATTCAGTAGATATCCTACTAAATGTTTTCGATATTAAAATTTTTTTTTTTTGTTTTTTTTTATGAGGTAGATAACTCCGAAGCAGATTTGTATTTCTTTGGGTAACAAACATTTTGGAAAGCATAAAGTTAGTCGTACATTTATTAAAAGATAAAATTGTTTTGTAATAAAGTTACTAACGTAATTTGATACAATCCCCTTATAGACTTTGTTGAAAACTGCTAGGACATTCAATTATTTTAATGCCTCAAAATTAATGATGTAGATTTTAATGAGATTAAACTTACTAACAAGACAACTCGATCTTATTATGTTTATTTCATAGTCCTTGTGGAAAAAGTAATTGTAATATAACATACAAATAATAGAATTGCGTTAATTAAAGTGGAGTTTCTTTTTTCACTATTTTATGTTTGAACAATGTTATTGTAATTATGACGAACATATTACGATATATACTCACGTTTAATATAGTACAAATACATCGCATACGGTATGCCCCATATAGACGGTTGGTTTTCAGTGATACCATACATCAGGATGCATGGTCCGAATCGAGTAGTCCCTAAGTATTGAGCGCTTATTAATATTTGACTAACGAGGATTTCCCAGTGACGTATATCAATATAATATACAGGCAATATCTGCAAATCACGTTTCATGCCTTAATCATCTACATTATATGTACGTTAAGTTTTTTACTAACTACACGTGTTACAAAAGACGTGGTTTATCTTCAAGACCTAATAATGCCACGTAAGCAAAGCATTATTAAATAATTATGTCGAATCACGTGTTTTCGGGATTATTTAGGATTTTTCGATAGTCTGAGCGTAAACAGTGGCATGCAAATATAGTCATTACCTTACTGTATTTAAATACGTGACTAGGAAATCCTCTTTTGTTAGTTAAGTAGTATTAACCATTCATTATAGGACTTACTGAAGCCCTACCATGGTCTCGGTCGAGTCGAGGTCACGCGTGTGCCAAGTGTTTTTGCGTGACGACATGAATTACGTGACAGAGGTAAACTTGAAAAGAAAAATGTTTATAGGAAACTAAAAAAAATTGTAAAGATATTGTGTGGCCTTTGGTTGATTGTTAAATTTTACTTTTTGCCTCAACAGATAAAAATAAATTAGTTTTTAGCGTGGAGATAGGCTATAGGGAAAGTAAAGGGCTCTCTACATTGCATATTAATTTACAAAGTTCAAAATAATCGATTTAAAGATTACTTTGAAACGATGAATGTTTTCCGTAAATCAAATATCAGAGAGATGACATAACTAACATTACATGTTTTGTGTTAACGGAACTATGCATGAACGCGTTTCAGTCATAGTTCTTAAACACAGGTTTTCAGTCATTGTTAGTAATTTTAACAAAAATACGTTTAGATTAAATTATTTAGGTAACTATGTACTTATGCTATGCCTATTGACAAGAAATCATAGTCTTGACGTGTATATTTGATGTGGTAATAGTAAATTATCTAGACGACATTTTTGTTAAACATAAGGCGCCCTTTTCTAGGTACTTACTGCCGTTTTGAAACTGTTATTACGAATGAAATATGATTTTTTTATTTATTACTAAACATTTAAAAATATGATGTATTATATATATGTATAATATGATGATTAGGATAAATTAAAACGAAATCCTGTAATTATGATCAGATAAGGACTAAGAATAGGTAAGAGTTTCTTCAGCAAGTGGCCCTACATCGATCAGAGTGTTGTGCAATTGGAATAGCCTAAGTTCAGCAGTGGACTGCGACAGGCTGATAATTGATACAGGGTATATAAAACCACGTATCAAAAATTGACTCATGGAAATACTGTTCATCATACTTACATTCGTTATGTACGTAAATTTAAATATGTATTTAAATACGGTTTTGGTACAATACGCATATTTATAAATAATTTACATTAAAAGCGCGGTTATGTCGTAATATGCAATACTGATGATTTATTAATATCTCGGCGATCTTATATGAAATTTATAATAATACGTGCTGGCATATTCCTCAGGGTACCAAATGTAGGGCAAGCCCGTCTATTTTAAATTAAAATGTGGAGCAAACCAACCAAAGTGCAATCTCGGTTGGTCAGTTTTAAATCGTTCTCCCTATTCAAATGACGTGATATGGTTAGTCTGCTATTTAAAGAACTTGGTATAAATATATATTTGAATCGAATCATTAAAGTCTTTGAGCGAAGGTTACAATTATTTGATTAAAGTATCTTGGGTAAGACTTGAATGAAATAATTTTCAAATTAAAAACGATGCACATAATTAATAAATAAAATTAGTAACAATGTGACCTCAAAATGTTCAGATGGCTTATATTAAAGTATAGGCTTGTCATTAAAGTAAATACAACCTTATGTTGGCACCCAGAAGTCAAGTAAGTATTAAGCTAATGTTGTACTTCCGTATTATGGAAGGCTTCAGGACCTCGAAGGGTAGGTATTTACATAGTAAAGGCTAATTATTGTATCGCTAAAGATTTTAATGTTTGATGTTTACCGGCAAAGATGAATATAAATAAATATTTCGGACATCTAACACACAACGCTATCTAGTCCCAAGCTAAGTAAAGCTTGTGTTATAGTTACTAGACATCTGATATAAATACATATATGATTTTTTTTTGTAAATAAATACTTATTAAACATAAAAACCTCCCAAACTTCGAAACAAATATTTGCAGGTCACACAAAGATTTGATCCGACCTACCTACTTACCGGCCTGCGCGCTACTGCTCCAACGAGGCAGTCAAAGGGTCCAAATGTATGTAGTTATTTTACCATACAGATATTTTTTTTATTATTTATTTATATATACCAGACACATATGCCAGCCTTTTAAAGTCCACTGCAGCGTTTCCGTACAAAGGAAGTTTTGGCTTAAGACAACGCCAGATTGTTTGGTTTAGTGTTTTGTGTCAACACCCACGGGATGAATACACTTCATATTCTTAATCCGTCACCACGCGGATACTTTAAATGCATGTAGGAAATATTTATCAGTAACTCCACAGGAACAAGGAATAAAGACAGGAAGGCATAGAAATAGGCATGTCTATCCCACTTTACAGGAAATGAGCTTATTGGTCACGTAGTGGACGGGTCTATTGGACTGTTTGATTGATTATTCTGACTATAGTTCCATCGCTCATGAGATCAATTGTCACTCAGGACAAATAACAAACTAGGTACCACAATATGACAGGTTCTATATAGTTTGGTCATTTTGTCGTGTGGTGAGGTGTTTCGACCTTTCTTGTTATTATTATATAGATTTTTTGCTATTGCGACTACCTAATGAAGTAAGACGAATTCACCATAACGGTAAAAATAATCCGTCCGATTTATGACTACCAACGTATAGACATTATATTTGAACTTATTTCGGAATCTACTTTCTAAACTAATTCATTATCTCTATTCTCATTCGATCTATAAACTAAAATATGCAAGTCTATTAAAATAATAGTGATATATGTGTGAGAAAGGAAGAGTTAACAAATATTGCAGTTACGAATGCTGGTGAAAATGATAATTATTAGATAGAAAATAAATCGGTTGTGGTCATTAGCGTTTTTATAAAGATCACATTCGAATAACAGATACTATATCTAAATGGTTAAAACTAAGTTGATGCAGACGGACTCACAAAGTTATTTAAAAAACTCCAATAGCACATAAAAATGTATCCATTACTTAATTAAGGCGACTATTTATTAATGACATTTGCCTGTAGGCGTAAATCTTGCTATATCACGACAAATGACTAATAAAAGAAAGCTTGCCTTACGCATCGTTCAGGGTCGCAGTTATCGTGATTAGATCTTATTAAAAGTCGTTTGATAAAAACTACTATGCGATTTACTACTAGTTTGCGGTAAAATCGAGTTTATCGTGGTGTTTCTACTGATCTAGTTCTTATTTTTATTTATGGTTGTACTGGCCTGAGAACTAGAACATGTTGTCGTGTTATTTGGTTTACGCCCTGCTTTAAGTAAGGATAAACATCAGGCTGAATGTGTTTAACCAGATAAGGGTTGTTTTATCGTAAACAACAAAAAAATATATAAAAAGATGGATTTATTTCATTAAATTTATATCGTTCGACTGAGATCGTTAAGATTTGATAGACTTTTGTATTCTCGAGGTATATGTGTAACTAAGAATACCGAACTTGTCTTGTGTTTATTTGAAATCGCTCATTTAATTCGAAAAGAGAACATCACATTATTATAAAGCAAAGGAAGATAGATTTCCGCTCGACTTAAATAAATCGATTGTTCATGTAACCAAATATGTCGATTGTATATTTTATTCGGTTGCCGAAATGGCTACATCTGTTTTATGTAAAACGAAACAGATATCTTCAAAGACACTAAATTACTTCGAGTTTTAGTAGTAAAGGTTTTAGATGTTTTCGTGTTCTGCAGACATTATACGTGCGAATTCTGAAGTAGTGTTATTTATCGAGAGTAGGTCGAACTGTGGGTGTTTTGAAAGTGGCCGTTTTACCTGAAAGCCATGACCCTTGCGTTGTGAAGGTCGGAACCGTGGCAGTCGGCGATGTAGCCTTTGCTCAAAGGCAATCTATGTATATAGATTTATATAGAGTTGTTTACATCCTCTTCAGAACTTTCTTTGACATAACATTAAGTAAAAAGGGCGAGAGTGGATTTCTGATAAAATGTATGAGAAATTCTATCGCAGCTATTGAAACTAATAACAATATTTTATCCATATAATAATATTATATTTATTGTTTTATAAATACAGTAGCAGATACAATTTAACCTCAAATAATTGAACAATGAAAAACGTTCAATACGACATTATTATTAAAAATCCATTGTAATGTATGTCTAATCTTTAACGATCAATTGTAAGTATAATTCGCGGAGGTAGAGACGGTATTGGCAACCAAAAGAAATAGAGTCCCCGCAAACGAGAGAAAGGAATAAATATTAATAAAAGAACTCTCTATTCTCTTTTTCCCCAGCAAGATACCGTGGTACAGATTTTTTTTTATTAAAGATATCGTGACAGTTGCATGATATTTATTATCACTTACTGAATATATACAACTATTACAGATGTGAAACTTAGAAATACAACTAAACGGATCTGTATTGAATACGCCACAGAAATAAAGATCATTGCCTGAAAAATTACTAGTCTACATTTTATCCCGGAAAATTTATTGACGAAATCCAAAATATGCGGACAAAGTTTAGTGATACTATAAAACTGTATGACTAGATTGTATTTTGACCTAGCTTTGGTTTGGTTTGAAAGTTATCGGATATGCATTTGGTATCAAAATGTGAGTCATGTAGGCTATCGGAGAAATAGCGCACGATGTTAATGTTGATACGTACATAACTAGTAAATAGGACGCCAATAACAGCTAATGTTATTTACAACTTCAATGCTTTTATTACATATTTATCCAATAAGGAATTTTTATTGTTATTCACTTCCTTAGACACACTTAAGGTACGGTTAGCAAAACGACTGGGAGGGGTTTGGATGGCGTAAGAAAGCGGTTCCCGGACCCCTCCCGTCTTAGGCGCAGAGTGGCACACCGTGTGGTTTTAGTCGGTTCGATTCCGACACACCGCCCTGCCGCAAACCCCGGTGGGGTAAAGGCCCGAGGGGGATTTCACACGTAAAAAAAAGTGTTAGTAAAACGAAAAACAGAGAAGGTGAATAAAGATCGATGTTAAAATAAAATAAATAAATAAACTTTTTTTTTTGGCTTTTGTTTCAGACTTGAAACTCTAAACTTGTACTGTGCTACATCCCTTAATTAGGGCAAGTCTTTTGAAGTTTAATATTTGGGATGGGATGAGAGTGTAGCAAGTACTTCTATGATGTTTATTGACATCGTTAAAAACCGAATGTAAATCTGGCCAATGACTTGGTCGCTCTAATGTATTAATAAAATGTAATTACTTACTACTTAACGAGAAAACGACGACTTTCTATGGAGCCATAAACGTTTTGGCGGGCTAAAGTGTATTTTTCGACGTTCATCTAGATACACACACACACACACACACACAGAAACTTGCACATTGTAGGTCAAGTATGTTGTAGGTCAAGCTTGTTATAATAGCTATATTTTATTTTAAAGTAAATCTGTAATCAGATTGTCTTACTTATTATCAATCCCGCCTTATTAATCGAACTAAGTTCATTATCTAGGTATATACTACTAGTTAAAATAGGTACATACTAAAAACTGTAATGAATAAAACCATTTAAAGATTCTTTGGAAAAGATAAAACCTATGGCTGTCAGGTAAGACTATAATCATTCCTACATTTCTAGAATTCTGTCTTATGAAAATATAAACGCGAATGCCTTAAACGGAAGACAGGTACGAAGGTGTGAAATACAACCAGTACGTACGAAAAGTGTTTATTGAGCTGGTAAATTACAATGTAATGCGCATTATAAGTAAAGTATATATCAACTAACCACTACTAAAAAAAGCATTGTAAAGGAGCATATTGACTGCCTCTGTGGCGCAGTGGCATTGACTGCCTCTGTGGCGCAGTGGCAGAATACGCGACTGCTGCCCATGAGGTCTCGGGTTCAAATCTTGAAAACATATTTCTATGATCTGCAAATATTTGTTTCGGAGTTTGAGTGTTTTCTATGTGTAATAACAAAAAAAAGCATCTATGTATTCATATCAGTTGTCTAGTAATCATAGTACAAGCTCTGCTTAGTTTGGGACTGGAAAGCGTTGTGTGTTAGATGTTCGAAATATTTATTATTTATTTATTACTTTTATTGTATATAATAGGTAATTAAATCAAAAGGAGTATTTACACACTTTAAAGAAAAGGTAAAAATGTATGCTATGTATCCTATAATGTTCAATATAATTTCTGCTGACATTTATTTTTGTTCAGGAAGTTTAAATGAAGACTTTCATGTCATTTGTTATTGAAATAGTTGAATTGGTCTAGATTCCCAATTTTTTGCGGATGTTTATTATACAAATCTAAGATTCATTTCCTTCCACGACTAGGTTACGTACTGTATTTCACACGTTTGTGGAAGAAACGGAAGAGTCGTATAAATATTTGGACTTTAAAAACGAATATTCGACTGTGGAGGAACGGGCCACATGTTCCTCCAACACAAAGGGAGGATCCTCCGACCAGGCGAGGTGATCATGCCTGGCGGGCCACTGCCCAACGGTTGATGTTGGGAAGTTGTATATATGTTAATCGGCGCGAGAATTTCTATTGCGCGATTTAGGATTGGTAGTTTCTTAGTTTTCTTCGTTGCTCCGTAGTTCGATGTTTCTTCGGTAGATGGCGCAGTTATATGTTTTATGTTGTTGCGCTGTATGTGGAAGTCGCCACACGACTTTCATTATCATTTGACACTAGATAGCAGGTTATAAATTAGATACTATATGATTGTTTACTAACTTTTTAAAATAATTAGAGAATATCTTTTGACCTCGGCTCCGCCCGCGTTACATCGGTTATCCTTAAGAATCAAAGTATCTAGATGCCAAATCTTGTTGAAATTAGTGCCATGGTCTAGTAGTGAAAGCGTAAAAGACGGACAAATCTATTTTAGAATTTATAATATTGGTATGGAGTGAACATATCTAAGAATTATGGTTTGCTTATAAAAACTAACAATTCTAAATCTGGCAATATATGAATCTAAAGTACTTGATCTTAATATACTTATGTAAATTATTGTGGCCCAGATTAAAATATAATTAATCGTCGCAGTGTTAACACAGCCGTCACGTCGCTCTCAAATGCACTATAAGGGTTATTTTTGTCTCACGGCTTTATTTGAACTGGGAAAAAACGAATAGAAGCTGTGGACTGAACAGTATTTTTAAACTTATTTTATTATGTTTTTCCTGGTCGCCATTAATTTCAAATGGTTACTATCGACAACGAAATTTATAGGATTTTATATTATCTAATCTAAATTTAGTCAGCCAGTAGTAGTTTTAAATAGTGTGTGTATAGAATCATACTCTATCTATCAACTATATAAAATCTACTATATATATTTATTATAACTACATCAAATTTACGCTAAATAAAGACAAGGACTGAGGAGCAACATAAATGTAAGTAAAAACTAGTAAGTAAATATCTAAGATTGGAGAAACATGAATATGAATACCATTACACTCGCAGACGTCTGTAGGTCGCTGTCCTTATCGCTACACTCTCTATAAAAATACATAGAAAACGACTCTCCAAACTGTCATCATTTTCGAGCACCGTTTTCTAACTAGCCTACCTACTTTTCATTGCAATCACGATGCCGCTTGATATTCTTCGCATAAAAAGGATACATTATCTTACTAGTAACTAATATCCTAGAAATTTACAAGCTTTCGAATAAAATCAAATTGCATTAATATTTTATACGAATATAAATGGCGTTTAGCGTAAACAAGCTAATAAAATGTAACGTATCTGGCCGCATTGCGATATTTTGTTACTGCACCACAAAGGGCAGGTTTCACCGCGATTCGTTACATAACTCCCGCTTCCCGACGTTTATTAACACGCACATTTTATAATTATGTTACATGATTTTCCTAACAGAAGTTTGCAAGGTCAAAAAAATACGAGTGTCAAATTCTGCAAGAAGAAAAGTAAACAAATAAAAGAGTATGGTTTTAAAATACTGCTATTGCCTACTTCTATTTATCCCTGTACTTTGTTTTTGATCAAGAGCACTCAAGGTACTTGTGGGATTCTTTACAAAAGAAATATAAATGTTTTTTTTAAAATTATAAACCTCTTGTTTAATTATACCTCGAAATGAATAAAAAATATATATTCTGTTCATCGTTTAACGACTTTTAGTAGTTTTTTTCAGTAAGCAAGAGGCATATAGTTTATCTTCATTATAATACAAGTGATGTAGCTGCATTATTTAGCAAAATAATATTGTTCTACGGTCGATTTCACAAAGGAACTCTCTACTCTTTGTAATACAATTAACATTTCAATTTGATAGTTTCATGCAAAATAATATTTGGAAAAACTCTCGACAGTTAATGATTTCAAAATTGTAAGCCGTTACGTCATGTCTTGTTATTTCGTACAAAATAGTAACGAACCTTTTGTTTCAACGTTTTATTTTATTTTTGATTACTTTCCAAAATTGATTGAATTCGTTGCAGGTAAAAATTACGTAACATAATTCGAAATTTCTTTAGATTCTTTAGTTTATTAACCTGACTGTAATTTTAAGATTACAACCATAAAATATTCTACTTTGTTCACAGAACGCTTACCGTGGGAGAGCCACGCTTTGGCATGCATGGGTCGGCTCGACCGGAGTGATACTGTGGCCTCACAAAAACCGCTATGAAACAGTGCGTGCGCTTTATTTCACCGAGTGCGTGAGGATTAGGGGACCCATACAACCAATCTCTCGCCCCATTCCCTCCCCATGCCCGGCTGGCAACGCACTTGTGACGCCTCTGGTGTTGTGGGTGTCCGTGGGCGGTGGTAATAGATTAGAAAAGTTTGCTCGCGATTCCATAAAAAAAAGGTCAGCGCACGCCATTGGCATGTATAATATATGTAAAAAAAATTGGCTACAAACCGTTATCAAAATACTCTACTACTACAGTACCTTTAGAAAAAAAATATTTAAACATTAAACAAGCGCTTTGGTTTTCTTTAAAAAACAAGGTCATTAAGATGTCTCGAGGCAATTTACTGATTTTAATCTTCACTCCTATCGTTAACGTTATCTTACTAAGTACAGGTGACCCTCGATAATTCGGCTGCCCTTATGATCCAAAAAACTTATGTAAGCAGAAAACCAAAATCTTTACAGTTTAAGAGATCCACTGTTTTTGTTACCGTGGTTCTTTTCTATTCTGCCACTCTTGTTTAGTTTGCAAATATGTCTGAAGAAAGCGCAAATGACACAATGTTGTTACTTCATAATGTGTGCGAATCTCATGCAAAGACAAGAGTGATAAACTAGTCACTTTAAAGTTACTCGTGCGCGCTCACATTTGTTTATACAAGTTATGACGTATTCGCGAAGCATAAAATTTGTTGCGCATTTTCTAAGTGTTAATTAATGACGATATTTTATAATAAACTCCATACATGTGGCAGATATTAAATTGATAAAACACGACTCTCTCGGGGTCGAGGTCAGTTGACAGTAAATATGGAAAAATTTTGCTGCATTGCCACGGTTCTTCTGTACTATGGTACCTGCAGATTTATAATCATTCCTTAATCATCAATCGCATCAAAAGATTCCTATTGTGAAATAAAAACCCGGTAAACCTAACCTCTCCACTTGTCAGAGGCCTACAAGTTTCAATGACATTACATTACATTCTAATATTCTAATTTAAAGTATGAATTACATTTAATATTATGTTCAAAAGTTACCACAAGTCAAAGTAGAGTAATAATCATGTTGTCTAAAATATCCTTTTCAATGGTGACCACAGCGGATTTTGTGCCTAAATAAATCGTTTTGAAATTTTGAATTATTAATTAGTGCGCTTCTAAACTATGAACTATTAATATTTAATATGTATTCATATATAGGTATATACAAGAATTGCACGTTTAAAGGTATTAGATAAGTCAGTGAATGCCTCGGTGGAGCAGTGGCAGCGTATGCAAATGCTTCGCTTGAGGTCCCGGGATGAATCAAATCTTTGATGACCTGCAAATATTTGTTTCGGAATTTAGATGTTTTATATTTACGAAAAAAAAAAATATGTAAATATCAGTTGTTTAGTACCCATAATACAAGGACTGCTTAGTTTGGGACTAAATGGCATTGTGTGTTAGATGGCCGAAAATATTTATATTTAATGTCACCATAACAAAAACAATAGTAAATATCCTAGTTAAAACATATTATAATAATTGAATACTAAACCTTTATTATATAACGTTCGTATTTTATTTATTACTTATCACACGAAGCGAACCTATTAGATTCGTGGACAAAGGCACGTGTTCCACACGTATGCTGGGAAGAATGAAATAGGCAGGTGTGCAACCTACGCATTACAAAATAATTAATATCTCAAAAGATCGCCTGTTACAGACTCATTATTATTACATAAAACATTAAATTCATGCGCATTAAAATATATATACAGCGTCTAAAAGAAATACAGTCCATGCAACTCGTTTTTGCACACTAAGTTGTCTTACCATTTCAGAACGTATGCAATGATTAAGCTGCTAATAAATATATTAAGATTAATGTTTCTAAATACGTACATGTCGTAGATAAATTAACGCCTATCATACGACTGGTTCTCTGGGGTATCATTCGAAGCTATAACCTTCTGCTCAGCACTCAGGGTCATTATCAACTAGAAATGTACAATAAATACCTACTGGAGATATCATGAATAAATACCTTCCTACTGGAATATGAACTCCAGAAACGCATAGAAACAAAAATGATCAAGGTAGAGACGTGGTCGCATCCACTGTATCTGCCATGTATGTTTATTGGCGGCGTAATTTTCTTGTTTCTTGCTTTTTAGATTATTCTTTTACCGTAGTCGTGTTATAGCTCCTTAATTTTTTTTTAATTTAATATGTTTTCGTTAAAAGGAAGTTTAGTACGGTGTGTTTTGTTTTCTTGTAGCCGGAGTAAGGTCTTTGGGAAAAAGTGTAAAATATTCTTTTTTGATGGTATAAACCTGTTCATTAGAAAGAATGGCGACAGGGTGTGCGTGACAGATAACAGTTCTTTGTTTCTTGGGTTAATTAGAATGGCTTCGAGCTTAGTAATCCAATTATATTGATGGTTTAAGTTAATAAAAACAGATATAGCGTCGATGAACTCTGAATAATATTTTTTTTGATGTTTTTAAATATAAACCCGTGTATGATAGAACAAAGGCGTTGCATTCATATTTATTAAAAAAATAGTTTTTCTGTTGCTGCTTGACGACTTGAAATGCCTTACTCCTGAAAAAAGATTATCGTTAGGCTGAAATACACATGTAGTATTACATATTACATGCATGTGTAAAACAATTTGTCTTTAATAGGTTATAAAATGGTCTACGCTTAAGTTAATTTTACCAAATGTATTTAAATATTTTAATTGTGGTAAAACCGACGCCCAATAAAGTAATAGTAGACTTTGTTTCTTAGTTTCAAGATCATTTTATCACACCTTAGCTCTTTAAATATAAAACTAAAGAAGTGTTTCATTCTTGACTAGACACTTCCGTATATAATATCCCCGTTTATTTTAATAATTACGTAGGTACATTGACCATTTAAATAAATAATAAAACATAGCTAAAAGTATTTAAATTCCTAAGTGTCTGCCTCACGATAGGTACGTGTTTAATCATCAAAATGTTGCCAGCTGCCATTAAAAGAAAAAAAAACGAGATTGGATATAACAAAAAATAGTTCATCGAACTTAGTACACGATCGAGTATATTGCAAGATCTAGTATTTTATTATGACCGGTTAGATTTAATCATTTTAATAGGTAACTCTCTTTTTAGTTAATACCTCTTTTTATAATATTTTTTGTTCATCATCGGCCTGTTGCAATCCACTGCTGGAAATAGGCCTCTCCCATTAGTTACATGTTGTGTTATTTAAATACAATAACCAAATGTACCCCAATATCTTAAAGTAGGTGTTATTAAAAATATATTAGGAATTGTAACGACAGGATAGATGTCCGATAAGCATGGACGCAGTCGATCAGTCTAAGAATCAATCCAAGAAACAAAATTTTAAAATGTGTTTATAACGTTCACATAAATTAAACATTTATTATTATTGATCCAGTTTACTAACATTCAAATCACCCAATAACAAATACACGTATATTATAGGTCTTATTTAAACCACCATCGATATCGCCATCGATACGTCACTGTTTCTGGACTTTCTCCAATAAAGTATGACATTATCTGGCTTACATTTTGGAAACATTAAATACAAAACTTAATGGTTTCATGTTCCTGACCCATATCAACATTAACCAAAGTATATTTACGATAACGAGTATTGATATTATATATAATGATGATAGAATAGTAGTACGTAGTATATTTTATGTTGCTATTCTACAGGACAGGGAGCAGGTGTTCAAATAAAAGTATTTTCAATTGGATCTATAAGTAACAGGTGCTGTAGTAACCAATATTATTTATTTACCCTTACGCTGTACCGTTTTGTTTTTAGAATAATGTAGGTACGCTTGGGTCTCCATAATATTTCATAATATTTTTTTATGAAATATTATGGGCTTTGGAGTTTTATATATAAAGCCATTATTTTTTGAGTTGTCCTTGGTCACAAATCTTACAAAATTTTCTTGTGTAAATAGATAATACAAGTATGTTCTATATGAAGATTATATTTTGACTGTTACCATGAGGTGAGGCCTCTTCGACAACTTTTTCCATTAAAAAGGGAAATCACTAGTCTACATGCTTTAATAAGAAACGAATTGCTGACTGTTTTTACGAGTAGTTTTTAATAATGCTCATATAGATTATTGAGTGAATAGTGTTTAAAAAATGTTGAATTTTACGTCAAACAGCCTAATAATCTCAATCAACATTTCAACGATGTTTTGTGTTAATATTTTTGCACCTCGAAGCGGTATCTCATAGTGACGATGAGGTACGTAAACATTTAACTACTCTGTCAGTTTTATAAACAACAATGAGACGAAGCTTTACAGAGCCACAAAAACTAATATAATCTACCTCAACATTTATACCAAGTCTGCGCATCAAAACTTTAATGTTAATAAACCATAATGTCCTACTGCTAACGCTTAACCAGTGCACAATGCTTTGGAAGTTCAAAATACTATTCGATATAATTATGAGTTTACGCTTAAATGTGACAGCTCAATGAACTGATTCGATTTATCACCAGATCATAAACTTTTACGCTTTCAGTAACTCTGTATTATTTATTTATATTAGTGTTTATAAACACTCGACGAGAAATATGTCATCAGACATCGTATGCTAATTTTCATGTTGATCAAATTTGTAACCTCCTGTCAGTTTAAAAAAATATTATTGCAGCAACCTTATTGTGGTTCCTTTTCTCCGACTTCCGCCATATGTTTAAAAAACTTGTCATTGAACTTTGAACTACATTATGTTCATTACTGTCTCGGATACATTGTGGGTACTTGAATTATAGCTCCGACATAAATATGACGCACGCATACCGTACCGTTGTCTCGACTTGTAATTAGCCCGTCGACCTACACACATTTCTTTGTTAATATTATTTTTCTTCGTGGTATTGTTAACCTAATTAGGCAAAACGGTTGATATCGACTTTAATGTAATTAGAATACATTCAAAAACAGGATGCATGAATTAAAAATTAAAAAGATTAGGACCTCATTTTGTCTATGGTAGTGATGCCTTCTTGTTGAACTTTTCGAGTTTCTCTTTTGTTCCTACGAGTAGGTATATAACCTGCTGTTCTCAATAGAAAGCTAACAAAAAAAACAAGAATATCATGATTTTCCATGTATAATGTGTTTTCGCACTGTCTCTTTCTTGAATCATATTAACACAATTGTAACACTTTCGATTAAAATATTTTAAACGACTGATACATTCTTTTTTTTAATACACATTCGTTCCCACAGCAGTGGGAAGTACATAATAATATGTAGGAGTTTAACAATGTTATAGATTTTAATACCATTAGATGAGCTTTACTGCACGTGTTTAGTATTTGCTTTAATCTTTTTTTTTATATAAAATAGAGGGTAAGCATCAGAGAGATCACTGGAGGGCCTAGTGTAGCTTCTGCTTCATGGTAACTGTGATCTACGTTATGATTGGTGCAGAGATCACTACAATCAATCGCAACGCTCAATTAATGCGCTCACCGTAACGATTGGATGTGAAATAAACTCATACTAGACCCTCTGATGAAAAGTGATCACCTAATAGCATCCGTACCTTTATTACATACCATCTTCATCGTTCAAAATTTCAGGAAGTATTTCGTTCAGCGACCTCGTTGGCGTGTTTTGACTTATGTGACTAATTATGTTTTAACTGGCCTAGTTTAAAACTCTGTACAATGACCATATGAAGTAGTTTTTGAAATTATATTAACTGTTTGAACGGCGGGCTTGTGTGTGAAGTAACTGTTTTATATTAGTACTTTTGCTGGCAATACCTCCTTGCCTATTTATTTTTAAATTGTAATTATGTTGGTACGGTATATCGGGCTTCTGGCCGGTAACTAGACTAACTAGACAGAACCTGCACCATATTAACTAGATTGCTTATATACATACTTAATTAATAATTGATTAAAAATATGTAGACAAGGAATAAATGGCCGTTCTCCTCCATTGTTTTGTTCTTGTCTGGAAATCGAACCAACGATCTCCCGCTTAGCAGTCGGGATCTTTAACGACTAAAACAACATACCGGTCAGAGGTTAAATGCCTTTTTGACTAATTAACTACTTAACTTGTTAAGTACCTTGTTTATTGTAATTTGAGGTCATTGATCTTTTACAAACAAGAAACGCAAACTTATTATAATTCAACACGAACATTTTAAATGAAAAAAAACGAGATAGAAATTAAACAGTAACTTTCAGTTTTTAAAGCGGTTATGATTTTTCAATATCAGTATGTCGATCTTATTAAACTATGCTCTGTTTCACGAAACATATAAAGTTTCCACTTATATTTAAGTTAACTAGTTAAAAAACTCTTCAGAATCGCTGAACTGAATAGGAATTTAATGTAAAAATGTTTTGTTTTGTTTTATACATCACGTAAAGGTGCATTGGCGGACTTAATCTATACGGCATTCTCTACCAGTCAATCATTGCATGACAACAAGAAAATTGGAAGTAGGCGTGAATTGTATATAAGAGTAAGTAAACGAAGTATTATATCCAAAACAAATTTATATAAATATATAAAATTAAAGTGTCTGTTTGTGATGATTACTGGCTTTTCACTAGGTGGGAAAGTATATGCGGTACTTACAACAAAAAATCAACACTTAAATTTTTTATCTGTATGTCTGTGTATTTGTTCCGGCTAATAATTTAGAACAGCTGGACCGATTTTGACTGGAGAAACGCGTTATTACCCATGGTTGTTGTTGTACCGCGGGTTACACAGCAGGGCTCCGCTGGTAATGTATAAAAACTGTCATTCACTAAAACCTATAGGTTTTTTTTTGTGGAATAGTGGGCTAATGAGCAGAATTATCGCTTGATGGTAAGCGATTACCGCCGTCCATGGATACAGGCAACACTAGAGGCGTCACAAGTTCGTTGTTGGCCTTTGGGCATGGGGAAGGGAGATGGGGGATACATTGTAATATCAAAGCATTGATTTTGAACAGAAAAAGGTGTGTTGAATCCGTTAAGCGGTTGAGAGCTTTCTTCCCATGTTTATGGAATTACTTTATATAGCTTAATATGACAGCTACAGGGCTTAGTGTGTGTAGCGGCTCTTATTAAAGTACGCTAAACTAATTGCACAATCGATCTATGTGTCCTCTGCCCTTAGCGTAATATGGTGTTGTATTACTACTTTGTTAATTAGATAGCAGATCCTTTTATAGGAACGATTTCCAGGCATTATATATATATACATTATTTTTAATTTTCAAAAAGCAAACAACAGTAATAAAATGTTAATTTAGCCAGGTACATCTTGAAAACTGTTAATATCCCGAATTCTAAGAAATCTGTTGATTTTGACGGAGAAAGAAGTTTACTGAAAAACAAGCAAAATGCTTATCAAAGGTATTAATTAGGTATTACTTAATTATAAAGTAATAGCTAATCATCAAAGAATGACCCATACAAACTACTACGCAATTGGTCAATTCTATTGACCTAGTATTGTTACGTTGACCTCTTAGAATAACAAACTGTTCACTTCAAACGGTTCACCTGAATAAATGAGCGAACTAACTGAACTATTTCTGTCATTCATCACTCGCCAATTGTTGCTGAAGTAGTTCAATTTACAACTAAAATCTAGATCAAAGTAAGTTCGAAAATCGATACTGAACAGTGTTAATTTGCTAATTTCTAAATAAATGGTAGACAGTATGTAACTGTCTGACCTGATTAAACATTTGCTTTCCTCGTATTTTCTAATAGATATTTTAGTATTAATTAGATAACCAGCCGTTGCCAACATGTTTACACACGTTTGTGGTTACTGGTAAGCTTTCTTAAATTACTTTCAGCAAGATTTTATTGAGGGAGATGAATACAAACCGATGATGAATATGATGATATTCGTCCACATATTTCAAAAAGAAAAAATCGCTTTATAATATCGTTTTACTGACCTTTGATTTTCGAACAACGCCCAATTTGAGTTAAAAATATGTCATATGTGCTGTACTCATTACTTACATTACCTGCAGCAATATTTCCTAGTGCTCCGTTGTCAATTGTCTTTGCCTGATTGAGGTTGTTATTGCCATTGCTCTTTTACGAGATGTAAGTGGAGCCAAAAAATGAAGTTTTCAAACTGTCTCCATTTAATATCTGAGTAGTCCAGCTCTTTGTCTATAATTTCGTGAACAAAGCCATAAGTAAATATATGTTAGATTATAATTCAAAAACTAAAATTTATTGGCCTCCATGGTGTTTTTTGCAATTTTTCAAGGATTCGATCTTTTTATATTTATTGCTGGCACTTGATTACTGCGAGGGTTCCTAACAGTTAATTATAAGGTTTCTGATATATGTGATACCTACCTACTTACTACAAAAAATATGTTGGTTATTAAAGGCTTGACCCTATTTAAGGAATCAGATCTAACCTCAGATTAAACGAGAACAGGACAACAAATGCCGCTCTATTCGCTTGTCAACCATTTTGTTTTTGACTAAGATCTTAGGTCACGACCTACAAGATTACTCCTTTTGATAAAACGTTTCTGTATATACTTATTCTTAATATAATTTTATGTATATCCTTTTCGGAAAGGAAATAGGTTTACGATCTAACTCTAAGTTGTGTCGTATATCTACACAGTTTGTTAATATATTTGTGTAATAATATATTGATATGTTCTAACATACCATTTATAATACTTTTGTTCGTTGATTTTTTGTATATGGGTGATAGGATTAAGTCGTCCTTATAGTGTTCTTAAGCATATTTATGGTTTTTTAGACTAATATAAAATTGGTCCAGATTATATTATTCTTTGGAACAACTTCCGCAACGAAGAAAAACAAACTACTTACTATGAAGAAGTTCAGTTTTTCCCATTTTTGGCTAATTATCTTTCGTAAAGCCCTCGCTGTGTTTTGATACTATCTCCTCGAGTTATTTTTGACTGAATTGTTCTTTCGGTGGTGAGCGATAATATGTATTCAGTTTCTTATATCACATCATTCTTATATCATCGGCATACAAGTAGACGAACGTTATAAATATTAAAATCTGTGAAATTGGATCGATGGAATTGTCGCCGTCAGCGTCTACAATTTTGCCATCAATTCGTTTATGCGTCGCCGTCGAGTTGATATGAACCCAAACCTCGTACATTTTATTTATGATCTTACAGATTTGCTTATCACTTGGTAAAGAAACAGTAACAAGTTAAGTTCTTCATCGTCTTCTAATTTGTGCGAGTGTAATATGTATGTTGTACAGATTTCGGAACAGGGTTTTAATAATATAATATATAAATATGTTTCGACAATTTAACACACAACGCCATCTAGTCGTAGCAGAGCTTGTACTATGGGTACTAGACAACTGATATTAATACTTAAATACTTTTTTTTTGTAAATACATACATATTATACATAGAAAACACCCAAACTCCGAAACAAAGATTTGCAGATCATACAAACATTTGGTCCGACTCAGGAATCGAACCCGAGACCTCTATCACAGCAGTCGCATTCGCTACCACTGCGCCACAGAGGCAGTCAAATAATACTTAACAAGGTAATTTTATTTTTCTTAAAGAGGTAATGTCAGAATAATTAAATTTTTTAAACATCGACAACGCCATGTAGGCCCAAGCAAAGCAGAATTTGTGATATGGGTACTAAACAACTGATTTTAAAGCATTTTTTTTTGTAAACATATATATTATAAATAGAAAACACCCAAACTCCGAAACCAATATGCCCCAATTTCTATTACCCTTCAAATATCTTTAATTATTCTCTCACTGACGTAACATTTCAACGCTTACATAAAACTTCTAAAAGGTTTCATCGTCAACAACCCATAATGTCCCACTGCTGGGCTCAGGTCTCCTCTCAGGAGAGGATTAAGGCCATACGACCCCACGCTGGCCAAGTGCGGTTTGGAGACTGGCAAGACAACATTGTGGCTAAGTAATCTTACCGTTAGATGTTTTTAAGCCCCCGAAAGGCCTCCAACTAAGCTTCAAGACTGTTATAATACATATAATATAATAACAAACGAGACCGACTGCTTGATGTGACTTCCAAATCACCATCCAGGTAACGACCGCGCCGTCGTTGCTTACCCTCGGCGATTGTTTTTAATAACCGTGTTCAACTAGGCTATGAACACCTTGAAAGGCATGAACAGTTAAAAAAAGTAAACTAATTTTTTATATAAATGTTTACAAAACCAGCAATGCCTCTTCCAACATTTCATGAAATACCAGAGTAAATCATATCAAGACATAACCTGTTTTTATTTTAGTGTTATGAATAACCCCGCTGTGTAAATGAGGTTGATACGAAACATTTTTAGCTTGTATATCATATTTTCTCATAAACTCAAATTTGTTTATTGATGTAAAGACGAGTAGATGATTCATTTAATTTGATGTGTTTACTTTACGTTAGAAACGTGGAAAATAGTTCTTTGTAAGATCTATATATATATGAGTTTTATATGTAAGTACTGGTGTATGCATTTTATAATCGTAAGAGTAAAGCGACGAGTTCCTTTAAACAAAAGTTAAAACTGCAATGTGCTTTAGAAAAGCGTGCAGAATACAGTAAGATAAATACAATTATTTTGACTGCCTCGGTGGCGTAGTGGTAGCGTATCCGACTGCTATTCTTGAGGTCTCGGGTTCGATTCCCAGGTCGGGCCAATTGTTTGTATGACTTGCAAATATTTGTTTCGGAGCTTGAGTTTTTATATGTATAATAAGCATGTATTTACAAAAGAAAGTATAATATGTATTTATAACTGTTATCTAGTACCCGTAAGACAAGCTCTGCTTAGCTTGGGCCTAGATTGCGTTGTGTGTTAAATGTCCGAAATATTTATTTTTTATTATTATTATATCAATTCATAAGATACTAAATTTAGATTTAAGTGTCTATCCATACAGAAAATCTGTGAGATTAAACTTAGAAACTACAATTCTATAATTTATTAATCATCAATAAATATTCCAACCACCTTTCTAAGAAGAGCAATAAGAGGAGGAGGAGGTGGTAATGAAAATTTTTTAAAATGTAAATATTTTCTCTTAAAGCTTAAATACCGCTACTATGCCTGCTAAAGTTTTATTCAAAGAAAAATGTAAAGTTTTATTTAAAACGCCACTTTTAGTTATTTAATTCAAATTGAATTACATTTGACGTACATATGTATAAAATTAATTTAACTGAAAATTCATAAAATAGATTCAAATAATTGACTGTCGAATAATTGAAATTCGTAATTCGAAAAGGCTATATTCGGTGTTCTATATCTATTCATACTTTCAGAATATTGAATTAATCGCTTATCTGATGTAAACCTTCCCTCGTCGGTTTAAAGTTACGAACCATAATTGTGGGCTAAAATATTGTATATTTGTACTTCATCTTACACGATACAAATAATGGCTTTTGTAATTCCATAGAATTTCACAAGAGCGCTGTACCGAATAATGGCTATCGTCAGTCGACAATTTTAACGAGAGCGGACACACTTTTATAGTTGAGTCAGGCAGAGGAATTACCGTTGCGACCTCCTTCCTGAGGTGGTACTTGATGATGATAATTACTAGTCTCTGGGGGTTTTATTATTAAGAATAACGTTTAAAAACAGAAGTTTAAGGCCCTGTTTCACTGTTTTGATAAGTTTCCAATCGGTTACAGACACATAATGTGTTAATACCATATGAATTTTCCGGAATAAGCTATTTGGCACTTATCTATAATCGGTGAAACAGGACATAAGGCTTGTAAAAAGGCACTTAAATGAAGGTATAAACATTGAATGTAATGTTATCTCCTATGAGGAGCTCTTTTCGGCCATAACTTTTCGCAAATTGAAATGTAACATAGTAGTTATGTATTTATATTGATGTAATCATTATAAGTATGGGATTTACTTTTCTTATACGAATAATTAAGTACAGGAGAGATTAATATATATATTTCGGACATTGACCTTGGTTTTGTTTGGGATAATTGTCGAGCGCATTAATTTGCTTCCACATGGTCTTTGCTTTGTTAATATTACAAAAATACTTAATAATTTTAATAGAAATTGGTGGTTGTGAAGCTGCAGAATTGCGGTGATATCTTTTTTATGCTGTATCTTTACATAGTATATAATGAAGTCACTGCCACTGTTTGTTCGCTTAGATCTTTTAAAGTAATCAACGGATTTTAATGAAGTTTCCAGCAACGGATAGAGTGAATCAAGAGAATGGTTTATGTGTGTAATTATAGTTGAGAAAATCCGAGAATTTCAAAGACTCTCGTGCGAAGCCGGGCCCGGTAGCCAGTCTTGGTAATATAAACGAAATTTTACGAAGCAGATATTTTGACTATTATTATTAGCTGTGACCAACTACTTATTATCATCTTGACTTTAACTTGTATGCAACTATAATATTTGTCTGTCTATTTATCTGTTGCCCTTGCACGGTTAAATTACTGGACTTTGGAGAATGACAACAGAAATAATTACAATTATCCATTTCATTGTTGTGTATGCAAACACAAGATTATTGAATTTAAGTCGTATTCCGAAGAAAGTCAGACCATTGGCAATCGTACAAGAGTATACGACTTAAGAACGTAAATGACTAGCCGACGTATTCGATTTATAGCAAGACTTGTAACAACAGCTGATTTGTACAGCGTGTTATTTTGGCTGATAGCATTTGTTTGAAAATAAATTAACGTTGGAGTGGCGTCAAGTTTGCCCCTTACAAAATGTGAGTAGGCCAAAACCTCCATGCTAAGGAGACACCAGCATTGAACTGTTAAAGGCTGTTCATGATGTGGGGTAAAATATTATGCAAATTTTGGTATTTACTCGGAAGAATTGATATATACATTCACTACTTTACATAAACATCGCCTGAAGGTGTGATCCTATTATGACCTATAATCTACTTCAAGAATTAAGTTGCCATTGCAAAAAAGATTTTGTAAATCCAATTGGTACAGGCAGAGATTAGTGCATTCAACCAAAATAAACAGCTTTCTAATGTGTTTTAGTATAGAATATTATTAATTTAATTAAGTCTTAAGCTTTCAGTGTCGACACATCAATAATCAATATAAACATTTAGACAGTTCCTTTTGTGCTTCAGTTGCCAAAACTTAAAACGCAAGGCATGCATCTGTTTTTCCGAAGGACCTTTAATTGTTTGAGATTTAACCCCTTTAAGTTAATAATTAAAATACGAAAAGTAATGTAAAAAAAATTGTGGATGGGTATTTCTTTTTAGTGACACTAAAATTTAACTTAGTGTACCCTCTATAGATCTACCAGAAGGCTAATAAAAATCTTTAAATGAAAAATTACTTTGTAAGATTAAAAATTTCTAGTTTCTGGTAGGTATATAATAATAAATTGCGATAAAATAACTAGCAAGACTATTCATGATAACCAAAATAGCTTAACAATGGTATTTCATTATAATAAAGTCTATAGAAATTATAACTCGTGCGCTTATTGCTGTTTATAATCCGCGTGACTTTGGCGCTCAGCCGCCACGCACGTGGTCTTGCGGTGAGTGAGGTGTGCCTGCCTCTCTAAGATAGGGTTGCAGATGTCACGTTTTCATATTATCACGCTTAATTTAAATGAAAATTGGAAAAGGGTTAATATCATTGGTGATAACTCAATTTTTATTTCTTAAGGTATCAGGATACAACTGGAGAAATTAATAAATAATGTTGTTAATATAAGAACCGGTCTCCTTGTAGTTTGCGAAAAGTGAATTTTCATGTTGTACTATTTAGTATTTTGTTTGGTAGTTAAGTAGTTGTATAAATAAACTAAGTAGGTATATAGATATTTACAAATCTTTTATATATAATTCTCGTGCCACATTGTTGCTTATAACGAACTCCGAAACAAGCGAAATGATTTTCACTTTTTTTTATTTCTCTTCACTTGTTTTGTAGGCGTGACTAAGATAGGATAGTTAACACCACGCTTTGATCTCTAGCAGCTGAGCATAATTGAAAAGGGACGCAGATGAAGTTGAGGGGGTCAGCTAGTGTACGTAAGAAAATCACTTCATCAAATTAGAGATGTAGTGTGAGTTATTTCATCACGAAAATCAGGTGAACGTCATGAACGTGATCTTTTTATTTAATTATATGATGACCACATAGCACATGTATTCGATAACCGTATGTACAAAAAAAAATACTCAGAAATGGATATTGATAAAGTTAACTTAGTCGTCACAAATAGACGTCAAATGCAAATGAAGAATGTTTCTGAGACAATTTAAATAGCACAGTGTGTTTATATTTTATATTTTGTTTTGACTGCCTCGGTAGCGCAGCGGTAGCGTATGCGACTGCTGTTCTTGAGGTCTCGGGTTCGATTCCCGGGTCGGATCAAATGTTTGTATGATCTACAAATGTTTGTTTCGGAGTTTGGGTGTTTTCTATGTATAATATGTATGTATTTACAAAAAAAAGTATATATATGTATTTATATCAGTTGTCTAGTACCCATAATACAAGCTCTGCTTAGTTTGGGACTAGATGACGTTGTGTGTTAGATGTCTGAAATATTTATTTATTTATTTATATTATCACTTGCTATTGTGTATTGCTAAAATCACTGCGTATTAAACACTCAACGCTAACTCAAGTACTTTACAGTTCCAAACTCAAAGCCGACGAATATAATCAACACCTAAGCGCTAAGAGAGGTCCTGTATTGGAGGTGCAAACTAATCTAACGTTTGCATTAAGTCAACCCGTCTCCTAGAATGTTTACTCAGGGTGTCCCAAACGACTCCCGTTTATGTACAGACCATAGTAGGTACTTAGGCAAGTACAGGTAAATCAATTCAGTCTGTGCTATATAAGTATCTCTAAACTAGTGAAAATCATTCAGAAATAAATGCAGCTTGTAGACAGTTTGATATCTTTGTGTTACTGTTCTCATACAAATGACTTTAAAGTCTTTGTTTCGCTTATACAGTAACGCTAACAAGGGATCCTTTTTAATGCAAGACTAAGTTTTGACAATCCCTTTGATAGGATAATAGGGGCGGCGTGTTTATACAATATGAATGTCCTACTTGCAATGAACGTGATGTTTTTTCACAGCATTCGTAGAAAGTAGCTGTTTGACCCTATTTTCATCTGTTACGAGATTACTTGAGACACATTTTCCTTACAAATCCGTGAAAACTTTTACAGGCCTGTAGATACTAAAAAAGGATTCTGCTTTTCTATTGTTCGCTTTTCTTTTGTGTCGCTCTGAATTTGTACAAAAATAGCTCAAACACACGCACAATTGTTACGAGATTTGTGTAATTATGTTGGGAACATAGAAAGTATCGGAATCTCTAAAAATCCTTTTTGTTACCATCTAGTCCTTCTCGAGTATTATCTTTACCAATTAACATAATTTTCTATATCTAAGTGACCTTGCTCATAAATATACTTTATACGATTTTACATTTGGTTTACTTAGCTAATTAGAGAATGAAAACTAGCTTAGTTCGTAGTCGTACTTATTTTTGTCACATTTATAACTACCTCAAAGGTTACCTTAAAATAATATGAAGTCAATCGTGACAATTGAATTTATTCTCTTTTAAATGAGTTGTAATCATAAATGTTTGAATATGAACTTAAAGCTTTCGTTTTCATTAAAAAACGTCCAATACTAGAAGACAAATAGTGGTAAAGAAAATGCTGTAGAAAATATCTAGAATTTACCGGATTAAATTATCCTGAGTGCGGTCGGTATTCAATTAAAATCTAAAACTGATCAGTCACGTCTTAACTTGTCGAGACTTGGCTTTGAAAGGAAATAGAGTGTATCTGTTATTCATTTGTCGGTATTATCTACAGCTGTTATAAACTTTCTTGTTTGTGCTTAGTAATAATGATCATTTGTAAGGGGTAATATAATTAGAAATCTTAAATTATCGTCGTTTCCACTCCAGTTCACTATCTAATTTTCCTGTATATTAAAGAATGAAATCTCGTTAAAAGAAAATTGGTGCAATTTTAGGTTATAGCTGATGGTGTTGATTACATTATAAGTTCCTGTACAATATACAATATATATCCATTTAAGATACGTTGTGATAACACTAACACAGTTTGATGAAGTCATTTAAATGTTGTCACATTACAGAAATGGCAGCTTAATCTTTTGTTTTTTAAATACATTTACATAGGAACATACAATTACTTGACTATTATTTTCTATTTTTTATATTATTTTATTATTTTTTTGAGATATTTATTCATTTTTCTTTTGTAGTTCGCAAATGTTGTACGAATTCATCAGAGAACGTGTCTAGTCAAAAAACGGGAACGCTTCGAAAATTCAAAAAGTTCTGCATCTATTGATCTGAAATTTTGACACGATTTACTTTAGAGATAGTCTTTATCTACTTTTTGCGATTAAAATGTAAAGCCACAGCGAACGTATAGGGTACAGCTAGTCATAATAAATTTTGATTTTGGAATGTAGATGCTTATAGAAGCCCGGATCATCATGACAGTATTGAAAAAGCGGTTTCGACGGTTACATTTAAGTCTGACTTCTATTAAAAACCGGATCGCTGAAGCTTAAGAAGAACAATGTCGTATTATCGTTCCTATACCTATTTTCGTTTTACTTGTTATGTAATCCACATAAAACAAAAACAGTAGGTATTTGTTTATTCTAGCTATCACGTCGATCTATTCTGTATAGAACCTCTTTCACATAATCTGTTTATCCATTCCTTTTATCTGTTATTCAATCCTTTTTTCCACTCACACTATAAATGAAAATAAAATTTTGTCAATATATCGGGCTTCAAAAGGTACACAAAGACTATTACATGTAGACGCTTTACGTTCTTTCGGCAATAAAGCATGGAAAGCTCTGAAAAGTTTTATTATAATAAATTACTTTGTACACGTTTTTAAGTTACATTTACTAAGTATCTATCTATCTATTAACATTTGTAATTGAAAGGGAAATTATGTCAATCTTGTATTATACCACCAATTATAAGATTGATGTCCCAGTGAAAACACAAAGCCATATCTTGGCCTATGTAAGCTAACAAGCAGAAAATCTATGTAGACATCAAATTCGAACCACTGCGGACTCAGTTAGAAAATGGTCGCATAACAAGCACTGCGCTATTTGTTTTTACCTACCTACTTAAAATTGGATTACGACACAATATATGTATATGAATTTAAGGGGAAAAGAAAAGTATAATAAATATCAACATCAAACTTTAGCATGTCGGTGAAACGAACCCTTAATATTTTCCGATTTTCCCCAACCAAAAAGTTTTCAACGCGGTTGTAGAAGTTTTCACTTCAAATATTCTAAATATTAGGTAAAGCTTTAGTGATTAATCTACACGCGATTATATTATCCGGTCCGAAAATCATTTAACCTTTAGAAATGCTTACATATTTTATCTTGCCAGCCTATCAGGAGTTAAAATTCAAGTTACTAGCTTTGTAATATACAGAAATACGTAAATGCGGCCGTTATCAGTATCAGCAAACAACGGGCTGATAAACTCTCATAAACAATGGATATCAAAAGTCCGTTCACATGAACCCCAACATCATTAGAAAAGTATGTATGATAGGAAATTAAAAATAAGTAGGTAGTGTACACTGGATTTATGCACGGATTTGTGTCGCACAAAATAGGAAATGTCTCTCCTCCATAAATTTCCACATTAGGATATCTGCGATTGACAAATCTCAGTTTTCCCAATGCACGAGATGTTAGAAATTCATAAGATAGAGTTACCTCGAATTCTCAAGGCATTGTTCTTTTATAATTTATATTTATAATACAAATGTATGGATAGCAAGATTCAACTTAAGCAAGGAATTATATTTTTATATTCTATTACTATTATATTATTATTGTTAAAAAGTAGTATCTAAGTTTATTATAATAACAAAGTTAAGTTACTTTACTTAAAATATTTTGAGCTTTTGTTTTAACTAGCGAAACTCTTATTATATTTAACACTTGCCAGTTTTTTCTTTATTTATTCATCAGAAATTATAATCCAGAAAACACCAACCTATGTATTTGTAAAAAATATCGGCTCATAAGTACGAAACTTTCTTTAACATAAAATTTTAAAATTTCAATCATTTCGTAGTTTCAAAACTCATGCTTGCGATTGGGCGCCTAAGTTTCAAGAGTTTTACTCATACTAATTATATCTGAACTTTAACATATACATCAGTACAAAAGTTATTTAACTACAGTACATAAAATAAATCAAACGAAAGTTCTATGAAATGCGGGATTACTAAAAATCTACACAGCGGCAACTATTGACTCATATACAAATCTATACTTGTATTATAAATGCGAAAGTAACTCCGTCTGTCTATCTGTCTGTCCCGCTTTCACGGCTAAACCGTTGCACCGATTTCAATTAAATTTGTCATGGAGGTACTTTTATTCTTGAGGAAGGACATAGGCTGCTCTTTACTGCTATAACCGACAAACACGTAGACGGAGCCGCGCGCAATAGCTATAAAATATATATACAAGTATAAGACAAAGGTACAAGACAACTGACAATATATACATATTATACATAGAAAATACATAAACTCGGAAACAAATATTTGCAGATCATACAAACATTTGGGGGAATCGAACCCGAGACCTCAAGCACAGCATCCGCATACGCTACCACTGCACCGCCGAGGCAGTAATAAAGCTTATTAAAAGTTAAAGAGAAAACATACGTCCTTTGTATAAAAGGCTTACCTACCTATAGTAATTAATTGGTTTTTATTTATAGTAAAATCAATAACCACTAACAAATGTTTTCATTAGCGTCAGACAAATTTGAATAATTTGATCAAATTTCATAATGAATTAATTCGACAAACTCCTATTGTTACTTAAAATTGGTACAGATAGATATTTCCTCAGGCATTTATGAGCTTATTTTACCAATTATACTATACTATAAAAGCACTATAACTTTCATATTATTGGCTTTTTTTAACGACCATGGGTTGAGTTTCCATAAACTTTCGTTATAAAAACATGTCTGGCTTTAGCTCTTGTTACTACAGATGAACCGATAAATCCGGCAACTAACTGACTGGCAGATAGCAATGCCCACCGATATTTTATCTACTTTTGGGAGTAGAGACATTGTCCTCTAGAGATAAAACATCACACACACAGTCCAGACTTAATTCAATCTAATTGTTTGGGAGGTTTTAAATACAGATTCAGAGACATTGCTTATTCTTTTCTATCTTTTGTCAATGAGTGTGGTGTTTTATTTTAACAAATACTAATGAAACACCACATTATAGTGATTTCTTAAACGGTCTTCTTTATTTTCATTTCAAAATCATTAGGATAGTGCAAAGACAGGGTGTAGTTGTCGTATAGTTAGCTATAAATTAGTTTACGCTAAATCGTATATCATTAACCACACGTGCCACGGGTCACATAAAAAGCTCATTATCTGAATCTTATCAAGAAGACTGTCTCCATAAAAATTTACTCACAGTTAAAAATTTGGGCACGGATAGTAAAAACAGCATGAGTAGGAATACTAATCGTATTTTCTATTCAATGTTTTAAAGTAACTTTCATTTACATTTATATTACCTATACATACATCAGTTTCATAATTTTAATCAATTCCAATCATACATTAAAATCACATTTTAATTTGAAGAGTGTTGTTGTCAACAAAATACTTCTTCTTTTTCATTAGTCCTAATATCTGATGTCTATGGTCTGTGTATTATGTAATGTTGCAAAGTTCAAAATCTCAGTGAAAATCTTCCGATTATCTCAAACATAATATTTGAGTACGCAGTTTACACATAACAAAACGGTTAAATAGAGCTTACAGTTAAATCAAAGATAAGCAATCACAAAGCAAAACATAAACGGTATGTAAATAATAATCAAAAGCTAAGGGCTTTCTATTTTACATGATCGGTAAGAGATCTCACCAAACCGGTTGGCCCTTCATGCCGGCAGTTGTCCGTTCAAATGAGAGCAGAACACGCAAGTGCATCTCTTACGTTCAGCTACACGCACAAACCAACGCATACCATTTTTGGCTGCAGCAAATTTCACCGGTCATCTTCTATCAAAAACAGCACATGTTCCAATAAATGAATGACACACAAATTGTCGTCAGAATCAACGACGAGCACACACGGGCGCGACCCTCCCGCGCCGAGGCTTATGAGCGACTAACAGAATCGAGACTATACCCATCTCGCTACGGAAAAATAAACGGGATTATGCGCAGTGTATACAGGGCCTAAATAAAAACTAGGCAACCAATCTTAAACTCTATGAGGCTACACATACAGTTGATAACAAGTTATGGACTAAAAAATATGCGTTGTTTTGTATGTATAGAGAAGCAGAGATTGTAGCCTAAGTCAGCTAGATGCAGTGTAAAGAAAGTAGATTGCATTTCCCCGTGTTAGATGCTGCAGGCTAAACCGAAATGCGGTTAGTGTCACTGCTGTTTCATGATTTAATAATGTAATACGATGGAATTTGTTATTACATGTTACGTAAATAAAGTTCTAAGTTAACGCATAGTCGCATGGTAGGTAAACATTTAAATGAAGAATAATTAATAGCTCAATCAACTATTAGAAGGTTAAGAATGGTTCATTATTACAAATTTCAGAGCGTTATTCTATCAATCTAAAATGTGTAATACTCATATTTTAAATTAAATCATATTGAGTACAAATTTTATTAAGAATTTTATAAATTTTTGTCGTGCGAAAGTCTTGTTTCTGCACAAATATACTTTGCTTACTAGAGTGATACCAAGGCCTCATTGTTGTTCATCGAGTGCGGTTATCAAAATTCTTAGACAAATGTTTCGCGTCAAAATCGCTATTCCTGTATTCTCTTCTATTGTTGACTTATTTTGTTTTAGTCACGTGACTTTAGGTTGAGAGACGTCATACTCAGATATTTGTTAGTATACTATCATTGTTTACGTTGGTAGAATGTGAATTTGACTAGGGGGGTTGATTCCCAAAACTCCCTAAATCTGAGAAAGATTTAAGATCTTATATGGCTTTTAAATTAAACACCGGTACTTACCTACAATTAAATCACCCATTTCTTAGTTTGCCCACATATACTACCAAAAAATAGTAATAGTATTGTAAAATCTTATAACTACAATGCATACGTAATAGAAGACTGACACTAAGAGTGGGCCTGAGATATTATTTCAACACAAACCAAACCAGGAAATTGAACAGATTGAAGATATGAACACGTTACCTGCAACAAATGAAATTCGTGTTGTTAGTAATAAACAGAAGATGAAATTAAAAACGAAAGTTGAACTAGTATCGATAGACAGGTTATAAAGTCTAGTCTGTACAATAGTAACGGAACTGGTCTTATACATTGGACTTTCGTAACCTACCTATTAGTTAATTATAGATATCAAAAATGAAAGATGACTTTTATTAATGGAGTAGAGATTAGAAAGATTCGATATTTATAGCAATTAAATCTGTGCGTGTGGGTAAGACTGTTGTTTAATTTAACTGAGTGAATGGATCCCAATTTAAATGTGCCTAACACTTGAAAAATTCTGAACAGGAATCAGTTGTTTCTTACTTAAACCTGAACAGTAAGACACTAAAAGAATGCAAGTGATCTTCAGTAAAGCAAATTATTTGTATTTTTTAATCACGAGAGAGTTTTAAAAAAAAATCTTAAAAAAACATCCTTTTTACCATCTCACACTAGTTATCTATGTTATAACCATATTTCTTATCGATTCATTCCATTGTCTCCACCCTAATCTTCCTGTCATTTTCCAAACTTTTTTGTAGTTAGTGTTATGTGCAACATCGTTAAGGTTTGATGTTAATCCTTCTCGGGAATATAATCTTTGTCAAACGATATAGCGAAAAACAGTTGGGATAAAGAAACCTTATAAGACGTGCGACTAAGGAAAGAAGAGGTAACCCTTCTTGGATCGCAAAACGGGACTAAGATGGCAAGGAAGCCGTGGTTTTATATCGGTATGTACATCTTGTAACTGGAGATGCGTCTAGGACGGGACATGAACAGGTGATCCGAACGTTTTCTCAACATCTTTGGCATTTATTACATATTGCTAACAAACTTAGTACGCCTTAAGTTGACAATGTTTTTTTCTACAGTTTAACATTTTCGCATTTGTTTGAAGAGGTTTTATTAAAATGGTTTCTGTAGTGTAACAGTTTATTAACTACTAAGTAATTTCTGGGACTCCAGTGGCACATATGCCGGTTCTTGAAAAAAAATATATCAAAGAATCAAAGTATCTCTATACTTATTTTCATTGAAAGACTGAGTTACTTTGGCATTTGGATAAACAAATAATTCTTTCCCCTAAATAACATTACTACAGAAATTAATATATATCATCGACAATCCATAATGTCCCACTGCTGGTCTCGAGTCAGGAGAGGGTTAAGGCCATACATCCTCATGCTGGCCAAATGTATATACATGGTGGGCTTATTTTATCTGGTTTCGAGATTATATGTCAACTACTTCATGATGCCTATGATTTTCATAAAATAGTTAAATTTTATATTATAGCCAGTTAAAGGCGATCATAACAAGATTTTATGTTGTGTCAATTGTTTTGTAACAATAAAATTAATGTACGATCTTTATGATATAAAAGGTTTCGTAAATTTAAAAAAAACACTGATTTACCTACTGCTCTTGAATGATTAGCAATTGAGAAGATATTTCGTTGTGCAAAAAACATTTGGCTGCACTGGTGTTGTTTGACATCTAGATGGACCACAAAAAGAAGGCGGTGTATAACGGACTCTATCAGTGCATACATTAACTATTTAAGATAACGTAAAGGTACAAAGCATGTGTATAGACTTGAGCACTCGTCCGTCATAGGCTCTTTGCAACACATGAGACAAAAAAGTTGTCGCCCTTTAAGTGTTTTTTTTCTAAGAATTAAGGGGATGGATGTTTTGGGGTCGGTGGAAAGGAGCGAAAGAGGTATCACTCTTAGAGCTGAACTTACTGAAATATGGCGAAATAAGGCGCTACCTAAATAATTAGTCATAATTTATACGATTTTATGAATGTAATTTCTCTGTCATAAAGTTATAGACTGTATTATTTTGTTTATCCCTTTCCATGTCTACATCCTTTTGTTTTTTTTACCACCGGGTGGTGGTAATGTTGGATTAGAACCGATCAAAAACCACATGAAGTCTCAGGTACTAGTAGCGGGAGAATCAGGTGCCCACGCAAGAGAGAAAATCCCTCGAACCCCGACGTACCTCGGGCCATCTACGACTATTAGAGTCCCCAGGTCCCCTCCTGCGTTTGAACCCCGATGTTCCTTTTCTGCCTCCTAGAGGTCGCTCGCTACGTAGCAGTGGCCCCGATGTCTACACCCCTAAAAAATCCTAAAAAAAAGCAGTGGAGCGTTAGTTGTGTACCTACATAGTATATTTTTATCTGTGACTTCCCTCCCGCGTAGGTTTACACACGTCGTGAAACATAATTATGAGGAGTTGTTGTCATGTGTGTTGTTGTTGACGACCACCATTGTCTTACATAAAACCTGGCACGTGTCTTTAAATTACCTTTGAACGCAACGGATGTAGTTCGCATATCGCTTTATACAAAGACAAGTACATTATACTTTCATCTTTTGTCGAGGAAGAAATAAATGTTAACTTTTATTAGTTTTTTGAATTATGTAGGATTTGAAGATGTTTTTAGGTGTAAACATTTGCCTGTTTTGTGTGTAGAAGTTTATTTCATTCTTTCACTTATTTATATATAAACCACTGATTGAGCTATTTACTTAGTCATTTGTTTATTTTACAAAAAGTGGTGAATTTGATTATATAATTATTGATACCAACGAGCAGCAACAGATGCTTTGTTTCTGGCCCGAGGTACGTCGGGGTTCCAGGGTTATTCCTTGTTAGGATGTACCTGGTTCTTCGAATTCTAGTACCCGCAGCGGCGTGCGGTTTTAGTCGGTTCGAGTCCAACGTGCCACCGGGTGGTATCCGAGGGAGGAATTTTCGCAAGAGGAAATAAAAAAATAAAAGAGATGCTTTGTTTTATTGCCAAATAAATTTATACCACAAAATTAAAAAAGTAGAAATATTTTTGACTGATCAATACTACTATATTTAATTATTTAATTTATTTTTTCAGTTGTATATATTTGGTTTTAACTGTAATGGTGTGTTCATTAAAGTGTTTTCACCTCATCTTAGTTTCATCTGAGTGCTTATTTCGCCCCCCAATTCTTCACTCAAGTTATATCACATATAACTAAAATGTCATAAAACTTTTCTCTACAATTAAGTCTCTACAAATAAACAAGTTATGTCTTCGATTATTGAAATGCACTTTCACAATAGCATTCGTGATTCATTGTCAGATACAATACTTCCATACTGAAGGAAACATTGTATTGATTCGAGTTCGTCTTGATACAGAAACAATGTAACAATGATGGTGCATACACGCGGTTTGGTTCCAATTCCAGTTAAGTTTACAAATTATATTGATCCATTCAATCAACATAGTCCATCTCGATTATTCTTGATCATTCCGATTTGAAATCAAATGAAAACTGTGTTCATTCGATTGAGAAACGGAATTATAACTTTTTAGATTTTAACTTTAGGGATAAAGGTTAAAGGTAAAGTTATGATACTTGGAAAATTAGGGGTAAGTTCAAAAAATAGCCTTTAGATGAAAAGGAGGAGGCGAATAGGAATTGTACAACCTTCTTTGAACCTTAATAACTTATTGTGATTATTGAAACGATTATTAATTAATTTTTTTTTCTGTCTACCTACAAATCTCGATCTATGCGTTAGAGACTATAAGATTATGACGATTCTTTAAATTGATTCTTTAAATAATAGGTAAGGTATTGACAAAATACAAAGCAACAATTTTTTTTATTTCTTAATACAAAAAAAAGGTTTCTGTTATTAAATCAGAACACTTATCGAAATATACGTTATGTTTTGCGATAGGCAAGCTATCATAGATGTGTTCATTAATAATTTCAATTATAACAAAAATGTTTCATCAGTTTATCAGATGGGTGTGGGTCGATCTTCAACGGATCTTGTACTACTAATACTTATAAATCAAGTTTTTGCAAGTTTCTTATACTTGTTATAAAGTTAAATCAGAAAAGTGCGAAAGCCTTGTAGATTAATCGTGTAGTTTTTTACAGATAGAAACAATTTATAACGTCTGCGTACTATAAAACGAAATTCGTAAATGTTTTACGGGAATAGCATCCACAGAAATATGACGAAATGATAACGTCGATGGTGTCGCGTTAATGAATTCTATTCTACTTCACGACAGAAATAAAATGGCAGGATGTTTTAGAATATCACGCAATTTTCTGGATCGTTGGCGAAAATGACCCGAGTTCAACTTGCGCATATTTTACACTAAGAATGTAGCCAACTACGGTCTTAGGGTAGAACACTGTGTAGATAAGATGCTTAGAACAGACGCAGCCTATTGTTTTGATTTTAACATATAAGTTGATAGATACAAAAACACTCGTAACGAGTGTAGGTCGTCTATTAGACAGACTCATAGGCTCTCAGGTTAGTATTGAGAACTTAAAGATTTTAAATAAAACTAAAAACACTATTGTTTCTGGGTTTCAAACCCATTATTACATACAAACATTCTATCTCCATTTTAAAGATAATTTTAAACACAATAAATCATTTCGTGGTCTAGAATCCATAACCAGAACACTATAGGTTTATACTCTAATGTGGTAAGAGCAACGAAGCGTACCATACGTGCATGTCGAGAATTGATATGGCTTTTGATGTGATTGCTTTCACATCAAACACTCTGAACGTTCATATGCCACTGCATATATTTATTCGTGAATATTTTACAACTTTTATTTCGGGGCTCTTTAATCACCTTTTAGTACCGATTCTGTATTTTCAATCTCTAAAAACACCATAAAAATATAAGTAGTAACACACAAAGTATTTTGTAATATTGTGCGACTATTATACTTTACAAAACACTTAATTATTACTTTCGTTTTTACATTGATAGGACATTTGAATGTGCGAATATTTTATGTATAAACACTGTATAATGAATATGGGAAAGATTAAAACAACTGAACCACTACTAATAAGTTCAAAGAATGTTTAAATTCACATTTACAATGTTTGACTTGTGTAAATTACTTGTATAGACCATATACAGATTATTCTTAATATAAATGGAACAACACAGGCATTACTCAAAGTAAAATGTAAAAGTTATCGACCTCATAAATAAAATTCACAGTTCTGAAATACTAAAGAAAAATTGCAATACATAATTTTGCTCAAAACGCTCCTGTCGGGAACTGTACAGTCTTACGCCCTTTCATTAAACGCGACAGTCGCGACTTAGGTATTCAATGAGCGTGATTTAGAGCACAATAAAGCATATTATTAAAATGATAAAGAGTATCTTAGAGTTACTACTATGTTGCCAGCAACTTTCGGTTTAGTCTAGAAAATTTAAACTATATTAGTGTCTACGTACTTTACTTAGAGGTACAAGAGTGTCAGAATTATTTATTTATTAAACATCAAATGTAAAATCTAAATATGACGATAAATGTAAGATTATAATATTATTAGATTACTAATAATTAGGATTGATTACAAAACATGTATCGTAACTGTGATAGTGGAGGATGATATACTGTAATGATATTTATCCTTATTATTTAAGTATTGTCCTCCAAAATATATATTTTTTTGAAATTTGAAATTAAACTATTATATTCACTGACGTTAAATAAATAAAAGCTGTTAAAAGATGAGTAATTTTATAGAAGATGACGATTTCAACGATATCACGAATAAAGTCAACTTAAGTGTGATTAATCTTGCTACATAGTTTTAAAGTTTGTTCCTACAAAAAAGTAAAAAAAACAGTTACCCCGAATTCAGGGAGAAATACCTAACGTTGTAAACACTTTATCAGGTCAAAATTCGTTGTGGGTGGTAAGGTTGTGTGGAAAATTTCAGCTGAATTATATAGACTTAATGTTGGCAGCACTGACTGGAGTGATGTATGGTGTCATTGACTCGCTTTTTGTGATCTCCCCAGGCTCAACTACCGGCGGGTTTGGGTTCAAAATAGATGAGTAAAACTAATATTAGCGGTAGTCTGAAAGTGAATCAGTAAACTGTGGCATTGAAGACACTTTGTCATGAGCCAAGATTCTAATTACAATTTCAAATTATTAGCGACAATTACGCACAGTTGTACGAAATAGAAGCAAAATTTAAAAAATATTTTACATGAAATTAATGCAAATTGTTGTACTTCGTTTGAAGTCATTAGTAATATCAGTGAGATGTCAAATAATGGTGGTTTTGAATGCTAAAATTACCCAAGTTAACATAGATTTGAATTCCGGGATAATCTAAGTAACATAAACTTAACTAATCTCTATTGAGACAGTGTGAATGATACATTGTGTTACGAATAGTGGCGAATAAATGCAGTAGTAATGGTCGGCCTTTCAATTGCTATGTTAAGATTTTTTTACGTTTTGCTATCAAAATGAAGCCATAATTGTAATATGTCATGTAGTAATTATGTTCCAATATTTACAAAAATTATGGCGTCAACATTTAAACATAATTTCCACTTACTTAAAGAGATTTGGGTCATCTGAAAACGCAGCAAGTGTCAAAGAAAACTGAAAGCAATAATAGTAAGTAGAAAGTAAATATTTAAATTCGAGAAAACAATAAATGTAGGTTCGCTCCCTTTGGAGTTCTAACGCCAAGCGTTTTTAATTTAGGTGAAGTTGTTAAGAAAATAAATATTAATGCGATAGGAATTAAAATTTTTCAAATAGAAACAATTTATTTCGAGCAGCTTGACCCATATCATTGTTAATAACACTTAATACTTACACGTGTATTGGTGACAATATACTTAAGTAGATGTAAATGATAATAAATACTAGTGGCTCGTGGTTTAATGGTAACCTCGTAGGTCAACACATTACAAAGTAAAACAATTTTAACCAGGTCATATATGATGAGCGATCATTCTTGAAATATTGTGAGCCCCCTTCAAGCTTCGGAAAGTAAATTTAGCTGTCGATTCCAGTTTTTTTTTCTGTATGGCACTGCTAAAATTATTCTACTTTGCCTAATGGAAAGCATAAGCAGAATCCAAGAGTGGTGGTCACCATACTCATTGCGAATGCATACTATGGAACAATGCAGTGTGGTAACCCACACTGTGGTGGCCTAGTGATGCTACTGCCAATTAACCATCTCTGGGAATCGTTACGGGTAGTTGGAGCGTTAGTAGTCCAACAGCAGTATTTCTAGAGATTCTCAATATCGCCTAGTACTTGGGTTTGGGTGTTTTCGTGTCATTACTGATGTTAACTCAGTGGTGACACATGACTTTAAAACACAGCGGTACCAATATTATTTCTCCCCTTTGGGTAAACAACGCTATATTCTTTATTATTTCTAAATATTAAAATATCTTATCATAATTTTATTAATGAATAAATTTATCATAGTACGCTATTTAATGTTGTCTACCGGTATTTATATGTTGACGTATTTATACTTTCAGTGTAGATGAAAACGAAATTGTATTATTAAAAGTAATAGTGTAGTTCATTCAAATATATGTATTTATGTAACATATACATACTACCGTACTGCTCTAAGATTAGTGAGCTCAAAGCAATCGAAACAAGGTTATAAAATTCATTTATTAAATTTACTAAATAGAACATCTAACTGGAACTTATTACCCCTGTCAAATGACAATGTGGTAAGTCAAGTTTTTTATTTTTTTATTTAGACAACTCCCGTTTTAGCAATACACATTCCTGTGTCACGTGGATCTTTACAAACATACATGAAACGGACACAAAGTACACCCAGACTTAGAACAACAATTTATGGATCACACAAAGTGTTGTTCCATGTAGTATTTGAACCCACAACACCTGGCGCAGTAGGAAGTGGTGTGGCGACCACTGAAACCACTAAGCCAACCGTGTAGTCAATAGTTTATACTTTATCACTGTATATTATGTACCTTAAATCAATCACGAATGGGCCGGCTAAACCGGCGTGACATCACGGCCTCACAAAAACTGGTGCGAGGATACCAGAGGCCCATACTCCAATCCCTCCCCATCCCCATCCCCCTCCCCATCCCCATCCCCCTCCCCATTCCCCAAAGGCCGGCAACGCACTTGTGACGCACAAACAATATCCTAATCTTTTAGTCAGGTTTCTAAAGGGGTTAAATTCAATCTCATATTGTCAGTCTACTAGATATAAATGTATTGGGACATTATGGGTTGTTGTCTTGTCTGTCTTAATGTTTATTCTTTAAAAGACAACTTCCTCACCATTATAGTCCCGCTGATAGGGGTATTATGAGTAATGTACTTAATGAAACGGACACAAATAACACTCAGGTTCTAAGCAACAATTTGTGGATCACATAAAACCTGGTCCCGTTTAGGAATCGAACCCACAATTTTCAGCGCAATGGATAGTGAAGATCTTACTTCTTTAAACAGTGAGCCATTCGCTTAATCTATGTGTTTGAATGTCCCTATAATTTAACATAATTTGCTATATTTTTTCAGTGTATCAAATGTAATCTGTGTTAAGAAATCCTGGGAAAACGCAAGAAAATACTTTATGTTTTCAATATGAACGTTCCTTTTTCCATAAATATATATGTAACTGTTTTGTAATAACGTCATTTTCATTTTACTTACGTTTGCGAGGAACTTTCTATGCAGTTTCCATTGTTTTGAATTTTATACCAAAACACGCTGCGTTCAAACTTAGATATGCGGTCACCTGAGATTAGTAAACATCTCGCTGGAAACTGATCCAGTAACATAACAAAACACTAGACGTTATGTAATGTATAATATATATAATCATGTATCGTGTGGATACTCTATAATTGCTAAGGGACAGCATAATATCATATTGGAATGAAATGATAAATAGGTCTCAACTAGCAATAAGAGTGGACTGAAGTATGTTAGGACCTATAAACTCCCACGGTTTTTTAATGAGTGTGTGTTTAATATATCCTGTAAAAATGCTTTAGTATAATTACTAAACGAATTATGTAAATTTGATTTCAAATTTCAAATAATTTTCTATTCTTCAAAAAATACAGCTACAAAATAAATCAAAGTAAAAAATGATTTTAGTAGGAGCATGTAAAATACAAAATATCAAAAGGCACATTACAGTTATCACATTACATTAATCTCATATGTATTATATATTTGTAAATCTTAACGAATATGTTCTTATCCTTTAATGAATATGAGTTCTTTAAACAAGTTTTTAAATCGTGTTTCTTAGTCAAACAAAATTTTTCTTACAATATATAAATTCAACATTTTTGGTATATTTTATACTGGTTATGTTATAATTAACTCTACGAGGAGACTACTCTACTCTACTCTCTCTCTCTCAGGAGTGAGAGGAGACCCGAGCCCAGCAGTGGGACATTATTGGTTGTTGATGATGATTGATGATATTATAAATGAAAAAATAATTACAGATTGAAATAGTTATCCACGCAATATAAAAAAAACAGCTTCCATGAAACAAAAGATAAATTTTAGTGTTACTTTCCCGTTGAAAAGTTCTTGCCAAGAATAACATTGACAGTTTTATTTATTAGAAGTTATATGACCTTCATTACCAAGCGAAAACTTTTTACACACGAAGAGATACTAATGATTTCACTTATTATACACGTATAATTCAAGTGAGTCCTTAAAAGAATAATAAATTACCCACATTACTTTTTCCTATACTGTTAACGGCCACTGGAATGAAAACGGCAAAGACAGCTTTACCTTTTAATTTTTTTGACTACTTATGAACTTATCTGTAGCAAAAATACTGACTATATTTAGATATTTCTCTCTTCTATTAATTTCTTACGAACCCCTAACGGCCTCTTTTGACTAATTCATTTTCAAGTTCTTTTTATATCTCAAACAATATAATTAGCCTACGGTTGTGTCATGTAATAGATAATCCATAAATACGGCTTCCCTATTCTTAAATAGTCCATTCCCTAAATAAAATACCGAACTGTTTTATGTTATCATAATCCCGTGAAAATAAACACGTTGAAGTGCGCCATTTGTTAAAGTTTACGTATTGCATGTTTAATAAGTTGGGCAATAAATATATGCCTTTACAAGAAAAACATATGTTACAAACACATGATACTCGAAAGACCTTCTAAGAATAGGAATAAATATGATACGATAATTTTAGAATCAATTATATATTAAGTCATTGAATGTTTTGAATCTCATTATTGTTTTAAACACATAATTTGTTTTACCCATCAAAAAAATTTACACTCGTAATGTGAACTAAAACTTAATAATTATATCAACAAACAAATTTTAGTCAACTCTTTCACAGTTTTGTCAAAGTAAATTAAAAAAGTATTTTATAATCCTTTAAAAAATAAAAAAGCTATAAATAATGCAAGTTGGGCACAAGATACAGATTCAAAATATTAATCATATCTTGTTCAGCAGTATACGCTGGTTAATTGTTGAAAAAAATAATATTTTTCTTTTTGCATACCCCGGAAAAAGTGTAATATAAAGCAATGATGATGACGATGATGAGATGAGATATCATTATATTAAAGCATTTATGGAATTACAACAATCATGTTTCGGTTTCTACTTTGCCTATAGTTTATTGTTATTTATTATGACTGTCGTTTTGAGTTAGGTATGCATAGTTTAACTCTGTCGTTAGATCTGATTAGATTAGATGACTAAATTACCTCTTTGCCAAAATTTGTTTTCATTAATTAGTCAGTGAGGTGTATCTTTTCACTCACACGTACTAACCGTACTGAAAATGTATTAAAATACATTCGAGTATAATAAATTTCCCGTACATATGTTGTCCGAATTTTAATCAGATGAGTCTGATACAGTATCATCGACTAAAAATGTATACTGTCCCAAATGTAAGAAAATATTATAACTGAAATAATCGTCATCGAAATACAACTGAAATTTCCTCGAATACTGACGACGCGTGACAAAAATAGGTCGTGAGAGTGGAAACTGGAAGGGAAATTTATTGAATATAATCCTTGACTACGAAGTGCTTATAGGCGCCAACTGTTATTTCGGTCTCTTGACTGGAGGAACTGAAGTGGCATATTACCACAAAAACATCAATATTAGCAATAAGCAGATATTATAGAGTCTATCTCGTTTACCAACTTTTAAGACGGGGCTCTAAGAACAGAGAGATTTTAGATTGCGTTGATTGTTCTGTTTAAGTCCTATTTTAAGTTCTTCCGGTTTTATTCTAATACTCTATATATTTAGTAGTGGTTGTCACTTTGACAGCTTCAGTTAACCATAGTTCCTTAACTAAATTATGATTAAACTTGATGCTCATTCTGACTTGAACTCTTATTGGTAACGACGTGTTACGCCACACTGGTTTTAGTTATTAACGTGTTTGATTTATAAGTTTTATTAAATGACGCACGCAACTTGGACGTCTCTTTTCAGCCATGCTAGGCTCCTAATGGTCTAAACGTGATGTTAATTCTATCTTAGGCACGACAGCAAAACACATTTAAAAAATGTGAAATTCGTTTTGGTTCGGTTCAGAAATAGTTTCAGCAACAACGTGACACGAGAATTTTATATCATAGATATGTTTATGATGGAATTATAACCCAAAGTTAAGAATAGTATGTCAATGATTTGTTGGTATTATACGAGTATTCATTTAGGATATTCTGCATTAAGTTATCTGAGTTGTTCTCACATAATCTTTTCGCGTGTCTCACGCCGACGTGCTTGAAACAAAAAATGCTTTACATAAGTAAAAAGGGCGTCTCGTACAAAACATGTACAAAAATATGTAAATAAACACATTCATATTCTATTATTGTAACGCACGATGAATAAAATATTGTTACATCTACGTTTGAGTATCTTACTAAATATACTTAGCGAATACCAAAAAATGTCCAGCTTAGTAGTATATAGTCAAGGTCTTAGTAACTTCTAGATACTTTTGTGACTAAATATTTTAAATTTATAAGAGTCCATCTTAAAATAACACTTCTTTTGTTATATATCTTGTATCTAAAGTTTTGGATGATTCATTTTAATTTTAGTTTTGTGTTTCGCAATTACTGTAGCGAATTAAAATATCCCAAATGATTTTGTAAAGCTTCATAATTATGAATCATATCAAAATGTCACAAAGTTATGAAATAATTATGATTTTTTAAGGTGTGTCAATTAGCTTCGAAAAAAATTGGATGAAAACTTATTTTTTCATATTTTACATGTGATTATGTTACTAAGAAACAGGATGTGTGATGTCGGTCGTTGACCGCTATTGTCAAACAGGCGGTTTGCCAATTTGGTTGCATAATGAAATAAAATTTTGTTCAAAAACCTCGGTTTGGCGCATGGTATGGAAAAATAACACAAATTAAAATTCATCCCAAATGTAATTTTTTTTTACTCTGTTATTTCAAATCGAAATAGGTCATTAATCATAGAAATACTATGAAGTATTTAATTTCTTTTTTTAAATACTGTCTACAATAAATAATGTGCGATATATGCACATTCTTTACATATTAAGCTTAAAACTTAAGTTAAAACAAAATAACTAAATCTTTTTAAAATAAATATTTTTTCTACATATTGAGATTTTTCATTTCGTTGTATTCAGTGCTTTTTGTGTCATAATAACTGTCATGCGATGCCATAGATTCGAGCAGTTTTAATTTTTCATATTCTTAGTACAATTTAGTGCCAATTAATACAATGTACTTTATTTGTTTTCCATGTATTACTTATCAAATAGTGTTACTCATAGTTTATTTTGAGAATGTCACGCTTTATGACGATATGTGTTTTTTTATGATGTAGGTGGCAAACGAGCAGACGTATTACCTGATGGTAAGCGAAACCAGAGGCGTAACAAGTGCGTTGCCGGCCTTTTAAAAAGGAGTACGCTCTTTTCTTGAAGGTTTGAAGGTCGTATTCGTCCGGGAATACCGCAGGCGACAGTTCATTCCACAGTTTTGTTGTGCGAGGCAGAAAGTTCCTTGAAAAGCGCACAGTTGTGTACTGCCAACCATCAAGATGATGGGGATGAAATTTCTGTCGCGAAGGACGATGGCGGAAAGAGGCGGCAGGCATCAGCCCGAACAATTCCCCGGAGCACTCCGGAGCACAGTTGTAGTTGTATTGTAATTTATTTGTAAAGGTTTAATAAAATTTAGATTGTTATAGATATTTCTTACTAGAAACTTTTGTTCTGTGTCATGAAAGGTTTAATACTTTTTTCGATCAAACTCTGCCATTGAGACTTTAATATGATGTTATGTAGTATATGTTAAAATATTTGGACGATACGATATATTTTATCTGAGCTTTTTAGCAAATTATTTTTGTCATGTGTGACTTCTGTTATATTTCAATCGCATTTAGATAATCGCATATTAAATTTTGTATTAACGAATTGTTGTCGACCTTGATTATTTTTCTTATATAACAATGAAGGTGGTCTAGATTTAAGTGGGATTCCTAATCTTCGTGTGCATAAGTGAGTGTTTATAAGTCGATGATTATTTGTGTATTTATTTATGATTCATTCAACCACTCATCTTTGCGATGATCAAAATAGTTTGATCAAATAGTCACTAACTCATGTTATTATCAGATGGAAATACTCACGATTAGTTGGTTAGCATTGTGTAGTGTACTACAGTACTAATATTAGGGTACTTGTTTGGGTTAGAACTATCAACCGTTTCTCGCAAGTGTGTTGGGCATTATGGTTCTAAATTAACATTGAATTGAAATTGTTTTAATTAACGTTTATTAGGTTCATGAAAATACAAATATCTTAATCTGTTTGCAGAAATATGAGTACCTTGTTACGTAAGTTTAAGTTTTTTTATATTTCTGTTCGTGTTACAGTACTGTATGATTGTGCGAATACGATAAAAATGAAAAGGGAAAAAATAGAACACTTAATGATCACCTTTAATTATTATTGAATTTGAGATATAAATTGATATATAAAATATATTATACATGTAAACATAAATAAATAAAATAGTACAATATATTTTATATTAAATCGTGAAGCAAGAATTTTGTATCCTTTTTTACAAAAATCATACTGACGAAGGAGTATGAAGGAAGCCAAAAAAATTTTATTATTTATTTTTGTGAAATTTCCACCACTGTCGAGTGGTCCAAGTTTAACTTAATATAGATAAATACAGCTCATAAATCTTTATTGTGTAAGTACATCATTCACAACATTGCATTGTTAAAGTCTTAAGTTGCGGTCCTGGGTCGGCTATTTACAAGAAGTAATATTTGGTTACAGTAGCGTAGTTAGGCTTTCCTATACTTATTTTAATATAAGCTACCCAGAACACGGTTATACTAAGTAGGTGCATAACATATATAATGTTCCAGGGTTTTCCTTTCTAGAGTGCACCTGATTCCCCGGCTTCTAGTACCCGAGACGGCGCAGTATACGGTTCTTAGTCGGTTCGAGTGCAACATAAGCACCAGAGAAAAAAGGTGAATATATGTTATGTAGTAACACACTAGACAAGAATGAACTAAAATGTTCTTAATCTACTTTCACACACTTCATAAAGTTACGAATAATTTTAACAAGGAAAATGAATAAAAAGAAATTCAAAGACACTCGTAACTTCGGAGTAATGACGAAGATCTGATTCAGAGAGTATTATTGTTTACGCCCGAAGGAAAATTCTGGTTAGGTGCCAAATAATGATAACAAGAAATGTGTTTTAACTAAATCTTGAACATTCTTGGAAACTTTCTCAGGGTTCGAGTTGGAAAGTTCATTTTCATCATTATATTAATTCAGTTTATTTAAGTTTTCCTCGATGAAATATTAAGTTGGTGCTCAATAAAGAAACATTTTAAGAACAGCTATGAGTAACTGATGTTTTTCGTGAACTTACATATCGTGAGTTATGACGAAGATAGTATTTTGTCCTTTTTTGATATCATAGATTCGGAATTAGGTTATACGAAGAACAATTTAAATAGATCAGTTTTACTTGCTTATACATTGCTATTATTATAACTCTATCTACGTCAGAAATAGAAGTAGTTCTAGCCGATTTTGAAATAACCAGCCTTAATAAGTGTTTACAGTTCACGTTGTTAGTGGTTGTGTTTAATGAAGGGACAAACATAACATAATATATTCCCTTTGAGGAGAAATTTTAGGGTGAGCTAAACGTGTTATCTTTACATCTGGGTCACTGTAAGCAACGTAAATATTTTTGAAACTGATCTAACAATTTAACTCATCTTTTACCATACGTTGAAGTCGTTACCTGTTGTTGCTCCTTTTACACAACATGGTAGGGTATATTAGACTAATTATATATTTCTACCGGAGGAGAAAAAATACTCTAAAATTAAAAACAAATGCGGTTAAAAGATCCACTCTGCATCAGGGTAATAAAATGCTAAAATGGTGGTGCTAACTTGGTATCAGACGATTTAAATATTATTATGGAAATGAGTGACATTGGGTCTCTATTATTAACAGTCGTGCCCAATAAAAGTGTCATAAATTAGAGCTGTTTTAAAACGGATTTTATTTTTAGAAAGTTTTAACCTCAATAAAGTTTTATTACCATGGTTATATTTTTTAATCTTTAAAGCATATATTCTTGTCAACTCTCACATCATATACAATTCTAACTTTAAAAAAAAATAGAATACAAGTTTATTTAAAAAAAAGGGAATCAAATAGCCGAACCTGAAAACAAGATTGAACTGCGTAAATTTTTAATGAATTCCTTTTTTTTTTTGACGTTGTTTCATAGATACATCAACGATAATATAATCTTATTTTATCTTATTTAACGGGATGGATTAAGTTTTGTTCGAAAAAGTTACGAGCACTTGAACAAAACCTCAAACCTTATTCTCAAACGACTCAAAATAAAATACTTAACCAAACAATTATCATCAACTTGTTGCCGTTCACGAAAATAACGTTCATAAATACTGTTACGGTAAAAAAAAAACAAAAATGTAATTTTCAAATTAAGTATCTGTCATCTCATCTCATTATTTTATAAAGCACAGTTATTGCTATCATTTATGTAACCGTCTACTAAATTATGATGATATAAAATGGTTTTATCTCCCGCTTTCCTCAAAGAAACCTTTTCGGTTCCACTTCCTAATTTGACCTAATCCATTTTGGCAACCTGATATTTATAAAATAAAATATAGGAATATAACCGCTTACTAAATAATGATATAATGGTTAAATCTCCTGTTGTTATCAATACCACCTAGCCTGTATATAATTTAAGTTCCCGGAGCATATTGGATAAGTTAATTCGTGTAGCGTGACTTATTTTTCAAAAACGATGCTCATCTAAATGGGACCTATGTTGCGACCCAAGTTGTTGTTGAGATACATAATCATACGTAGTTTTAATTGTAGTAATTGTTTATGCCTAGGCTGTAGCCCTATTTGTTCAATAAAATATGTGTGTGTATGTCATAAAGCATTTATGTGATTGAAGAATTTGACTTTAAAAATTGTAACGGGTTCTCTATTAAAAAATGATTTTATTAAATGAAAGTATGGTAATCTCTCATTGTTATAATTAGCACTGGTGATTTGGCTGTAAATCATAATTTAAGAAATTGTGGAATCGGTGTACAAAACGAACCAGTAGGCTTTTTCTTAATATAGAAGGAAGTTCAGCTGTTACCTATAACAGATTTTATCAAAGAAAATCTCAAGTCATTCATAAATATTTTGTGTTTATTATAATTTTATTTTTAAAAGACTTTTTTTAATATTTGTCAGTGATACTTTTTTGTAATTAGCTTCAGATTACGAAACAAAACGCTCTGAAATTAGTTAAACATTAACTTTACATAAAATAAGCATCTAACTAGATTTATTTGCATTATGCGCATTGTAATTATTTTCGTAGACTCTTCATTACGTAGATTACACGTTTATAAACGTACCTTTTAACTTGATAACTTTTTATTGAATCAAATTTTGCTCTTCACTTTTAAGTTCTTTTCCTATATGAAGAAACACTTCCTTTTCAGATATAATACAAAAGCCAAAATATCTTAAAATTGAAATTAGTTTATAAAGAAAGTTTAGTGCCTTGTCGGATAAGTTCAGACATCAACATATTATTATGGGCAACTAGAAGATAACTATTAATCTGAGTCATTTATCTTCTAAGATCTGTAACAGGTAAATTGATTTCGTTTATGGAACAAAGATGGACGGAAGATTCAACTGTTTATTTTCCAAGTCGTGGAATATAAAGTCGTTCTTCGAAACCTGTTTGTTTATATAAATTTATATCGTGAACACTTCAGTTACTTGGTATACTATACTGAGTATTAATATTTACTCGTACTTTATTTTTGGTATCTTTATTGGTTTATCAGCGTTATTTATTTGAATTACTGTTTGCGTTGATATAGATTTTGTCAATAAATTCAAAGGAATTATTGATAAAATCTACATCAACGATAATAGTCCAAAGAGTCTATTGTTGGCCACTGCTGATCAAATGCCTCCCGCAAAGAGTATTACGCATCTCGGTCTTGATTTTATAAAGTTTTCTCATGAATGTTTTTAATATACTTTTTTCTATATTTTTTATGTTATAGGGGTAAATAAGTAGACGAGTCATTAAATTCGTGACATCTGCCGACGAAAGTCTGCGTTTTAGGAGTTATGAGTGCATGCCAGTCTTGGAGGTGGCAGTATATTTAGAGTCCTTTCTTCTCAGGGCCAGATCAGTTAACAAAAGCTGAACTAATCTGCTTAAAAAAGTTTAACATGCAAAAGTGTTCTTGTAATCTAATTGCAAAATAAAAAGTTACTTTTTATTTTAGTGCTTCTTGTCTAGAAGCCTTGAAGATCGTATCGTTTCGATAATACCGCGGACGACAATATGTTTGTTGTGAAGGACCAAAAGCTTAGATAAAACTATACAGCCCTGTTCAAAATCGCTTATTGCTATAGTGTGTTTATAATTTCCTAATGCAATCTGCAGTTTCAAAAGATGTGACGAATAATTCCTTATAGTGAAATAGAATACAATAAGAGTGAATATTCCTATTTTAAGGCTCAAAGGTCACGGGTTCGAATTCCCTTCAAACGATGCGGTTGACCCGATACTGACAACCTATTAATTTTGGCTGGGGAGGTAGAACAGCGTTGAATACTGAGAGGTATTTTTACTGAACAGATTATTGAGGCGACCGAATTTTCAGATTCATTTATTTTGTGTAATTGAGGTTTAGACAAAGAAAAGCTATGAACATTAATTTAATATGAATATGAAACAAAAGTGACGTCAAAAAAATTGTAGACTACACAGTGCGATGTAATAGGTGTAGTAGAAAATCTGACTACAAAGAATCAATCTCTCTCGCCACTATCATATCACTTAAAATAATTCCTAAACATTGGTTTCATACACTTTCAACTTCTATAACCAATAGAAATTGGTTTCATTCACTTTTAACTTCTATAACCAATAGAAAACTATTGATACTCGTAATTTATTAAGTACGAGCATCAATAGTTTTCTATTCGGATCGGATCGGTCGAATGACAAATTAAATTTTAAAAAATGACATGTCAAGTTTTATGTAACATAAGGTAAATAATAACATAGGTCCTTGAGGCGAGCTCTCCATCAGATATTTTTGTTATTTTTACTTATTACTAAATTCAAACATAGTCGACTGACCTTTTAGAATAACATAATAGATTAAATAAAGGTACGTTATATATTATACCGTCAATATATAACGGTATTATACAACATTAAACCTGTCGTGTGGTTTGGCTGTATTTCAGTGTTGAGGGCCATGCAATTTGGCACACTACCAGATACGATACAAGATTGTAGTAAGGTCAAATTGGAATGCATCGTAATATAAAGAGATAGACTACGAAATAGACTACGTTGTGGCTACGTAATCTTGCCGTTGGATGTTTTTAAGCCGCCCAAAGGCCTCCAACTAAGCTTCACGACTGTTATCGTATGATAACAACCGGGACCGACTGCTTAACGTGACCTCCGAATCACGGAGACGCTCATGGTAACATGCCACCAGCGGTCACCCATCCAGGTACTGTCCGCGCCGTCGTTGCTTACCCTCGATGATTGTTTCTAATAACAGAGTGCAACTGGGCTATGAGAGAACGAGTGTAGTGTATTTTCTGAAAAATTAAAATGTGCCAAAGAGGTTTTATTACTATAGCAGAGGAGCATAGTTTATTCATTCGTTAGTAGACTGTGCAGAGCAGTTAAAATAAGGGAATTCCATTCCTTACTTTCAATGGCCTGATATATTTCAGATTGCTTAAATATCTCAATTTATCCATATAAGCAATATCTCTCTATTAATACCATCTTTTTTTAAATCTTAGGTAACTTTCCTTTCAATATACTCCTAATTTTCACATATAATCCCAAAGCGCCTCGTTGACGGTTGGCGTAATAAGGATTACGTAAGTTGGACTACAATTATAGATGACAGAATGTAGGCGTTCAATATCACTCTGTTCATCCCTCGGAATTGGGTATTTATTTTGGCATAAAACAAGTGTGTATTACACGTAACACTATCCACGTTCACGGCGATACTGAAGCACTCAGATGTCTTGGATCAGTAGAGTTATGCGTACACACGATGATGCGGCGGTATTGAAAATAAATTTTCACGTATTCGCTTCAACACAGGGAAAAGAAATTGTATATTATACGACTACAAAATTTTACGAGATATATAATATAAATGATATAATTGCGATTGATTGATGAGTTGTGAAAAGAAAGAAACGTGATCTGACATGATAACTTTTTGTGTAGTCTTTTTCTTTATCAAGCCATAAATGCCATACTTAGGTATCCTCCGGTATCCTTACTCACTTGGTGAAACACAGCGCAAACGCTGTTTCACACCGGTTTACTGTGAGGCCAAGGTATCACTCCGGTCGAGCCGGCCCATTCGCGCCATAAGTGTTGCTCCATCCAATTAAAATTTTGCCCTCGCAACGTACGGAATATAAAAGTAATATTGCATATAGGAATGTTCATTATTGAATAAAATAGCAACGGTTGACACTTAAAATATAATTGAACTCTTTACGAAAATAATAATTTGCAATCCACTTACTTTTGTAAATTGCTAAAGATAAAATGTTTTTCTTCCTTTTAGAGTACATACAATCTTTTGACTCAAGACTAAAACATATTTTGATTTACGTTTCAATGATATGTAAAAAATCTTTGAGGGTCTAGTCTTAAATGAAATAAAATTTTGTCGTTGGCTTTTGGACGAGACGGCAATTTTTTATGCACAATAAAGTTAACAAGTGGTCGACCTAAAATTTTCTCAACTGGTGGGCTCGCTCAAAAAATACTTAGTAAGGGTAAGATATCCAGGGTATGACTGATGTCAATATAATTACAAAACAGCTAGATAGATGGATAGAAAACTCTTTATTTGCACACCATAATACAGAATCAAAAAAGTAACACAACATATAAAATGTTCGAAGTGTAGTGTATAAAGGGCGGCCTTATTGCCAAAAGCAATCTCTTCCAGGCAACCTTAGGATGGATCAAATGTTTCAGAGAGACAGTAGTAGTTGACGTGCATCGGAATTGAAGAAATTATTTATTTCCATACGACCATACACATACATATTTAATTACGTATATAAACATACACACATATATATTAATAGATAAACATACATACATATAAGCATAACTATAATTGTTTAATTAAATTACATATGAAAGAAAAGACTCATTAATCGTACCCTAATACGTTGAATCTACTTATTGTTTGTGCTTGCCTAATGTTTGTGGGTGATGCATTCCACAAGCATACAGCTTGAATAGTGATAGATTGATCAAAAAACTTCGTGGAAAGTTGAGGCGTCTCCAGTACCAAATCTTCGGATGACCTTAGACATTTTGCATGTGTCACATTAAGGATTTTGAATCGTTCTTTGAGGGAAAAAGGGAGCTTTAGGTTTGAGCAAGATTTTATAAAGAAAAGTGAGAATATGAGTATTCCTGCGAGAATGAATCGAAAGCCACTTGAACAGTTGGTGAAATTCGGAGATGTGATCATTTTTTCGCAAGCCAAATAAAAATCGTATACAGAAATTTAGTAGTTGCTCATAGTCGAGAAATTAGGAGGAGAAGTGCTTGTGCAAGAGCAGCCCTAGTTGCAGTAGGAAGAAAGTTACCCAATCTTCGGAGAGATCCGGCAGAAGTAAACATCTTAGGACTGACTTCTTGTATCTGTGGGCCCCAAGATAGAGTACTATTGATGTATATACCTAAATTTTTAACGCTAGTACTAATTCCGAGAGTGGGGCCATCGAATTATATTTGAGGTAGTTGCGTCCAATTAACTCTTAACAACATCCCAGGACTGCCAACAACATACATCTGGTTCTTTGCAGGATTAACCTTGAGACCATAATTATGACTCAATTAGCCAATGCGACGCAAGTCAGCATTAATTATGTTGAAAGCTTCTGATAACAAGTTAATCTTAGCTTATGTATATATTTGTAGATCGTCTGCATAAAGGTGGTAGAAGGAACTTAATTGATTAGAACTTGAGTTTATAAAAACAGCGAAGAGTAAAGGAGATAGAACGCCACCTGTGGTACACCAGCAGAAATACTGCACCAGGAGGACTCGAATACATTGCCGGTGACCACACAGGTAACTATGAAACCAATCAATTGCCCGTGGAGATATGTTAAGAAACGGTAGTATGCAATGCAGAATGTGAAAAAGTTGCTAAAATCGAGCAAGGTGAGTACTGTGATCATTACACTATCCATGCCTAGTATAATGCTATCCGGAGCTACAAGGAGTTTTTAAGTAAAATAAATCGCGACCTGATGTCAAATGACGTTCAAAATACATATTGACATAGGTACTAGCATGAAATTGACATAGATAATTGCTAATAAGAAGTTTGTTAAAAATGTAGAAAAAATAATAATTTGGTTGCAAAAGTAATTAAGAATATATTTCTGATGTGACTTAAACAAAGGAGCTTAATTTTATATTACGCATCTGGCATAATACTGGCTTATTACTTAATTTTGGTATTTGGCCGAATAGTGAACAATTTTAGCTAGATAGTGAAGAATTGATTGATATTCCAGTTATCTGTATTCACAATTATATCCAAAATTAAGAATTGAAAAAAACTATTTTAACTAATATTTTGGATTGACGATTTTTTATACAGACAGTCCCGATAGACAGACATAGATACACAGTGAAAATTTAACATTATTCTTCTTTCTAGTCTATTATCCCAAGATTATTTAGAGTCGGTTAAACCGGTTGAGTTTTACCGGTTTTACATTAGTGTTTTACTGGTTCCCATAACCCCGAGAGCGAATGGTGAACTAGTTGCCAGGATGTTACAGGACACTGGCTTCTTAATTAGGTTTAATTGTCATAATTGTCCATGACCAGGAGCCACTTATCATCACCGCTGTTTTCATTATTATAAACATTTATTTTACAAAGCACAATAAATTTTTACAGTTCTACGATTCATTATATACATAATTAAAAAAAAACTGTCATAGTTTTATCTGACTTTTTGACTTTAAAAGTATACATTTCTAATATCAGTAGGTTTCATAAGTTTATCATATTTTTCTAAGTTTGAATTTAATTTATTACAGTCGGCTAGAACGTATAGTGCAGTGATAGAGATGCTTGTAAATTTCATTTGCATACATTGTGTAACATCAGGAACAAGTCCAATCGCATGCAATAAGCGTGACTTTTGATTTAATGGTTTTACACGCTTTCAATATAAAACCATATTTTGTATATTTATCCAAAAGTGACTATTATTCCAGTTAGGTAAATCAGTGGAACAGGTGTCTTGTTTTCTTTGTTAGTTAAACATTTTAGTTTCTTTAAGTAGGGGTTTTACATTTTAATATACATACCACCATAAACATTCCTTAACACTCTAACTCTAGAGCAGTGTTCCGAAGACTATTTGCGTTCAAGGTACATCCAGAAAAAATAAAAATTTTGGAGGTAAATGAAAAAAATGTTTTTAAGTACATAATATTAATCCACATTTATTTATAATCAACAAAACAATGTTCAATTAACAACAGACCCAAATTTTGTATTGCAAAAAATATCTAATGCGAAACATTAGAATAATTAATTGAGCATAGACGGTCTAAATTTCGAGAAATCGTTGACAGGATTGCTCTAATCTCTTCGTCGATCGTCTTGAGGCGTTCCCTTTTTTTAGTTTTCATTTTGGTAAGAGTTAAAAAATCCTAATTCACATAAATAGGTCCTTGCTAATCTCAAAAGTTATGTCATTCCAAAGATGGATTGAACGTCATTCCAAAGATGGATTAGAATGATTTGGATTAAGTATTCAACTGTACGATTTAAAGCCACCAACAATTATTTTTAAAAAATACTTAGAATCCTAAGAAGAATAATTCTTCTTAGAACTATGTAGTCAATATACCTATATATTTTCTATAATCTAGTTTTAACACCACATATACCAAGCAAAAGGAGCCGGGACATAATAAGCCTAAAAGGTCCTCAATAGTATTAACCCAAGACCAAATAAATTCACTGTCCGTTCCTGCTCTGAACCTTTATGGTAACGTTTTTACGTTTTTTTAGACTTTGGGTTCATTTATTTTTAGGATTATTTAAAAGTTTATTAAAATAGTGCTGTAATTAAGTGCAATAATGTTCTAAGAAATGCATATGAGAGTTTTTATACTCCTTTATAGTTATTTAGACGTAAAATTGCTAATGATTACTTTTATCACAAAATAAAACATACCTTCTAGACTAGAAGCGATAAGTAGATTAATAAAATTAATGAGTGAGATTATAATTTATAAAACCATGATAGATGACGAAATATTATGTGATTTGTGTGCAAAATTAATAATATAGTTACTTGTTTTGAAAAGTGGTTGAAATTTTTGTAATTATTTAAAATTAGTTTTTGCTTTGCTATTTCTCAGTATTACTTTACATGGTCACCGTATTAAAGAAACGATTGTTTGACAATACAGGCTACGCCTTAATTAATTGTCAGGAACCAGGAGCATAAAATCAATCATTTTTTTCTGATTGTACCAGCAAAATTTCAAAATATATTGCATGTTTGATAAAACAGTGCGTCGTCGCAACAGAATGGCGTCTGCTCAAAGTGCAGCAGCCAGCAGGGCTTGTTTTGTTTGTTATCAGCTTGTTTTATATGTATTAACCTAGTGTACTCACTTAAATTGTGTCCTGACGTACAGGCATGAAGAAACTTACCTGAAAGTAATAAAAAAAACAATGAATATTTAAAATGCAAAAAGAACTTCTTATTTACAAAAACTTGATTATGAAGAGATTGAAAAACTCATATATATAAATAAATAATACAATATAAATAGCTACAGACACGTAAATAAACACGCAAACATACTAAAACATACAGCACTCACACACCATATACACGAATTTCATTTATGTTAAATATTTTATAGTACCAAAGCTATTTGTAATTCGTGGGGAGTTGGTGCTGATAGTCGAAATATAGGCTACGCCTAGTTCGATTATAGTAGCTATTTTTTTAAATTGAAGAAATAATGATAAAGCTATTGAAAGATGTAACCCTTTTTTTAATGAAATGTAATAAATAACTAAATAATAATAAGCTCATTTTAAAAAAGTTCTTATACATAGCATTTCAACTACGTCCGTCATAATTTTACTTTCGTAGACACAACTAAGTGGTTCTTAAGTACCTAAGTATTAAAAAGAAGGAAGTAATTTGGGTCCAGTAATCTCACTTCATCAACATCAATCATCAACAACCCATAATGTCCCACTGCCGGGCTCGGGTCTTCTCTCAGGAGAATATAAGGCCATATGTCCCCACGCTGGCCAAGTGCGGCTTGGTGACTGGCAAGAATACGTTGTGGCTACGTGACTTGCCGTTGGATGTTTTAAAGTCGCCCGAAGACCTCCAATTAAGCTTCACAACTGTTATCGTATGATAACAACCGGGACCGACTGCTTAACGTGACCTCGGAATCACGGAGACGCTCTTGGTAACATGCCACCAGCGGTCACCCATCCAGGTACTGACTGCGGCGTCGTTGCTTACCATCGGTGATTGTTCCTAAACATCGAGTGCAACTGGGCTATGAGCACCTCACTTACTCGTCCAAATACATGGAAGATCCAGTTTTATTTTAGATTTGTTTCGTCCAAAGTGATAATGCGAGCTCTTGTCGAGCCAGACTATTTGTGTCTCTCACTAAAGACTAGTTACTAGTTACTAATTACACTGACTATTAAGTCAGAAAATGATACATATTAATATTAACAACCCCATATGTCCCATTGTTGCGTTCGTGTGTCCTCTCTGAGGAGAGGGTTAAGCACATACGTCCTCCTGAAGGCCAAGTGCGGGTTGGGGACTGGAAAGACAATGTAGCTAAGTAATCTTGCCGATGCCAGAAAATGACAAGTGCATAAGTAAAAACAAATCGTTACTAAACATTATGTAATGTCACTACTTATGTATTAGAGCAACTGCCACCTATCAATGTTCTCTTTGTAGCTGACAAGAAGATAGCTGAATGGAGAAAATCAATGTCGATGAAATAAATATGTGACACAATTCAATATTCGTTACTACGAAGCTGACTGCAACTGCATTACTTTGATCGAAAGGCTTGGTCACAGCTGTTTGTAAGATGTATAGGAAGGTCACCGATTGAACGTCAAACGTAATAAAAATCAAGAATTCCTTTCCTTTTTGGAGACGTTAGTATTGTGTGTTGATTACAACTTTTAGTACATAAATTTGAACCGTAAAGTCATTTGACTTTTCAATTTTTTGTTACATAAGTTTCTCTTTAACCTCAAAATGATGTGCTCAAACAGAGTTGGCCTACGTTATATTTTCAATAATTATTTAAGATGGTTTCTCACCAAGTCTCGTTAGTAGGAAGTAATACAAATATATAAACAATACGCAAAAAGCAATAAACATACCTCACTTTGCATTCAGCTAATTATGAACGTTTTCAAATCAAGGACGCACATGAAAATGTAATGATTTCTGCAATAAGACTGCACTATGGTAAGTAATAAATAGGTAAGCATTGCAATCTATATGTTCCCTACAGTCAAATACGCTATTGAAATATTGAAAATCACTCGATGAAATAAATAATTTATTGTAAGATACTTCACGAATATTCTACCTTAACTAACTTTATAAAGACATTCTTGGATGACCGGTATTTTTTTGGTAAATTTTCTAAATTAAAACCTACTTAGACCGCTTTACCGCCTCCGAAACCCCCCTGCATAGTAAATTTCATGAAAATCATTGGAGCCGATTCGTTATACAAGAATTCCTCGTTTCAGGGTGTTAGATTAATTTATTCGCGACACGGAAGACAAGTTTAATTAATCGAGGTAGTGGCCCATCCTAACCTTCCTACCGAATGCCTACTTTAGAGACAGGGGAATGGAATACAGAAGTATATTTGAATTTTAGTTTTATAGGACGTAGCGACGCAATAGACGAAGGTATCTGATTTGAGATAAAATGTGTGCTTGATAAATCTCATCCAGTACACTATCGATACTTGCAACCAGTGGTAAGGTAAGCATAGTGGGTTTTCTGGATGGGTGAGGGTGATGATTGATTGATTGATAGATCACGGTTTGAATATAAAACCATTTTGTTATCATCTACCGTTATTAACCTAACCTCTTTATATTTAGTAATTAAACTAACCTCTTTATATTTGGGACTATAGTACATCTACTATAGTCCCAAATATAAAGAGGTTAGTTTAATTTTATGCCAGGCATAAGGTGGCAATTAATTTGTTTATATTATTATTGTGTATTAAGTTATTAAGAATATAAAACTCATTGTTGTAACACGCATAAACTTTACCAAGATCTTTAAAAAAATTCTACCTCGACATGTAACTAGCAGCACTCGCTAATAACAACTAGTGAATGTAGCTGTGCACCTTGGCATTTGAATTATGCATCGCTGGAAGAAATATGTAGAGTTACAAAGAGACTATGTAGAATAAATACATAAAAAAATCTCGAATCATCGCTGGGTCAAAATTTTTAAGACCTCCCACGTATAAATTGCCTGTTTAAAGTCTAATTATTGACCCTGTTATTCACACACGATACATTGTTCGGAGTTTAAAGACATAAGTCCACGTCTGTTAAGAATAGAACTTTATGCATTCCAAACTTAAAAGTTGGGTGTATGTGAGTGTAGACCTCTCATTAGCAAGTAAAACCCCTGAACACGACCTAGTTCCATTCAGGGTGCTGTTGACACAACCCAGTTCAGTTTCTTACAGTTTCGAGTCTCATTTCGAAGCTCAAAAGGCGTTGAAAATGTGTCGTTCAGTAAGAAATTAAATGTACATTTGGTAGGAACACATTAAGGCGTGTTACACCCTGCGTTCTATGTTAGAAGGTCATGCGGTTTATTCTTATATATATGCTATTGAAGTATAGGTAGCTTAGCGTCAAGAAGTAGAATTTGCTGTTATAGAATAGTTACCAGGCTTACCGTTAACCATAAGCACCAGTCTATTGCTGATAAGGTAAGTTATACTGGCAAAACTCGCTCGATGACGTAGAGCTGTTTACTGCGTGTAAAATTGGTTTAGTTTCATACTAGACATAAATGATCCTAATAGTGTATGTGTGTACTAATACCTTATTATTTAAAATGTGAAGTTTTTCAATAAAGTAGGACGTACATAAGAATACAAGTCACCCAATCAAAATTGACTATTGTCCGTGAATACCTGCAAATCAAGAGTCACAAGTGCGTAGACGGCCTTTGAGCATACCCTGAAGTGGGACAAGAGGGTGATAACCTCTGATAACCTCAATCACTTCATACAATGCATCAGAAGCATAGCAAGTACTGTTTAATAAGTACTAAACTTTATGATTAACCATAAACAAACTGCGACGATAGTCGATCCAGCTTTTAGTGTTAGTTATCAAACTCGTTTTTTAGTATGCCACTGACTGCAATTACCGGGCAAACACTTTAGTTTATCATCAGTAATGTGTGCTGTCTATGACTGTTCTTACAGGTTTGCTAAAAAACTAGTACAATTTACCGTTATATGTTGCAGTATTGTAAAATAATAGCTTTTGTTAAACGTCCACGTTTATTTTACAACTATAAGAATTTTATTTCCTTTCTGTTATCTGTATGGTAATGGAATATGGAATATCACTATCTCTATATTAAGGTTTTTTTTTCTGCACTCGACTGTATATAAGTTTTTGCCTGTGCCGCTTAAAATCGTTTTTTTATTGACACTTGAGGTCGCTAGTGTTACTTTTTTCTTATCAGTTGGCACATTTTAAATAATTATTTTGATAAGAACTCGGGTTGATTATTTCAAAACCCTCATTCCCTATTCATCCCGTTGGTTTCTTAGGGGCTGATTAAGGGAGCAAACTGTGCAGAACTACAGCACTGCAAAGAAAGGGAAAACTTGAAATTAACTCTATACCGTTACCAACCCGTCTAGGCCGCGTGGTGTAAACGACGAATACCAATATAGGAATCTCTTTGGAAAAGAGGTTTTCACCTAGGTAATATGTACATCAAAAGCTCATTTCTAAAGAGAGCCCTATATTCAGCAGTGTCGGTTGATATGAATATATTTTTGAAGTCGTATCATATTCCTTATTTTCATGTTTCCGACAAACGTAATATCACCCTGAATTCTACCTACTTTGTTTTAGCAAATTTCAACTAACTAAATATAAATACTTATACTTATATATTCTATTTATTTGTGTCGGCTACTATAAACCAATGCATAATAAATTTGTTATGAATAAATAACATAATAACATCATTGATCACGAAGTTGTATTGGGCGTGACGGCTTCCTTTATTATTTTTCATTACTTTTACATTATTTATTGTGCCAGCGCCCTCATTTCCTTGGCATCCTTGCTGGTGTTTGTACTGTTTGCTTATTTTGTTAAATGTGCCAGTAAATAAAGATAATATGACGTTTGTATGGTATCAGTAGAGCAAATTACATAATCTATAGCTTTACAAGTACTTAACACTAATTTTAATGTAAACACTTTTATGGGATGTAATAAAAAATAATCTTCTCAACCCTACATTAATTAAGATGACTGTTTTGATCTTTTATTATATTGCTCTTTGAAACTTTTGACGATATATAAAAATAAAAGTTTTCATTCATTCCAATTACATGAAATATTTTACCGATAGCTTCTCAATATGCTTTACAAAGGCACTTTGCGTAATTAATTTCAAACTACTAGATTGTTTTGTCTTTGCTTATGACTAAATATAGCCTACAATCGGAGTGAACGGAACATAAGCAACACTTGGTAGCAGTTTATTGTTGACTTCCAGTTGTGTGTCCGCAGGGGGGATTCAATCCCGACGATGACAAGTGATCTCAATAAGTGCGAATTGGATGATCTACCAAGGTCGTTCTACTTGTGAACTGTTGACACAGGAAACTGTAATCGCAAGACTATGTACGAGTACAATGGGATGAACATCATTACGTCAATTTAACACTACAAATTGCAGGTTATTTTATAACATACCTATAAATATATTTAAAGTGGGTCGTAAATATTGAGTTGTTCAAATTGAAGGCCTTCTACTATTTTTCCGTTAAACATCGTCCTGTCTTATGTCCACCACTTCATGGTAGATAACGATGTAGGAGTAGTGGTGGTAGTAGAAGTAGTATATAAGAATTAAACCGACTAACACTTCATTGCTTGTCATGATGAGGTTTAGTGCAAAGAACCTGGGTCTACTTTAAACTCGGAAACGTCCGAGGATGGTGGAGGCACCGTAACTATCGTGACATTAAGATCCGTTAATTTAAACCGTCCAGTTTTTATTTCATGACAGTCTTACTAACTCTGATGTAAACTGAATATTCGTTTGGGAGCTCAATACACGTATTTATAGAGCAACTTATTAAATAATTTTACCAACAAAATCTCAAAGAAAAACAAAAACATCACTTCTTTGAAAACCGACATTCTGAAAATCAGTCCTTGTTAGATACAAAAAAATAATTTTATTATTTGAGTAGGACTTGCTTACAAACATTTAAGGGAATTATTTTCATTGTTAATACGAAAATGTATGACAAAATTACTCTTCAGCTATGTCTCATTCCGTACAATAAAATACAATAGATTTTCTTAAGCGAAAACCATCCTGACCGTCAGACATTTTTCATTTTTCCATTTTCTAAATACTTGTTTTAGTTATATAGAACTTATCTTCAATCAATCAATCAACAGCCCATAATGTCTCACTGCTGGGCTTGGGTCTCCTCTCTGGAGAGGGAACTTATCTTAGTAACTGTATTTATTACATAAAATAAAATCACCCACTAGGCCAAAGTTACTCAAGCAATGCTCCGAAGAATATGTGGCTAGGGATTTCTGTATATGTTGTCTGGCTAATAATTGCACTTCTCTTTATACCCGGCTATATCTAACACCTTTTAACTAGCAATCCTTATAAAATAATCTGAATCTCGGAAACGGCTGCAACGATTTTCATGAAATTTAGTATGCAGTTAGTTTCGGGGGCGATAAATAGACCTAGCTAGGACTCATTTTTAGAAAATTGACTTATATAAAGATAACGACCAAAGCTCGGTCATTCAGTTGCTATTAATAAGAAAAATGACAGTTTTGAATGAAAAAAGAATAAAAGCGCATTTTTGGCTTTGTTAACAGATTTTTCTGTAGGAATATAAAGTTGAGACCATATGTTGTTTATGAAGACTCTTGCGCTCGCGGCAGGGAGCAGGTGTTGTCTTGCAGCAGAGATAAGGATTGCCATATTTATACCTTAAAACGTGACTTGACGTGAGACGTCCTTTTTGCTGTCGGGCTAAAGTACAACAGACTGCTGACTCATGTCTTTCTTCCATTTCGATGATTGTAAGACAGAGCTAAGCTTAAAATGATAATAAAATATATATATAATTCAAGGTAATTCCAATCCAAGATCTAATTCCAGAGTTCCTTTACTTACTAGCTGTTTTTTGAATTTTATGAATGCGCGTTTTATGAATTAATCATAAAATAGCTCGTAAAAGATATCCCTTATTCAATAAGACGTAAATGTATATTCTTTTGTTATTAATGGAGCGATATGAACTATTATATTACAATGACATACAAGGTTAATCTATAAACTTCTCGAGTAAAGTAATCACGTAAATTGCGTAGTAATTGCTTTGTGTGAGCCATATCAAGACCTGAGAGCTGGTTTTGTCTCTGCCCCGTGTGTCATAGATGGTAAAACAGGAAATGAAACAATTACTAACAGTTATCATGACGGCGATTGTAAATACTTAACAAAATTTATGTTTACTAATAGAGATCTGTTTTAACATTTTGATTTGTTAAGACCTTTACATTATATTTTACTTATTTGTCAGTTTCTCTGAATGTAACTCAAATTAATTATTATATTATCTATAGGTAGTTGTGGCGACTTCACAAACAGCGCTACTGCAGACACACTGAACTACGGAGTAATGTACTACACGAAGAAACTACCAATCCTACATCGCGCAATAGAAGCTCTCACGCCGATTAACATATAAAACAACCCAACATCAACCCTTGGGGCAGTGGCCCACCAGGTATGATCACCTCGCCTGGTTGGAGGATCCTCTCTTTGTGTTGGAGGGACATGCAACCCGTCCCTCCACAGTAGTAACATTATAAAGTTATGTTTGAATCAAAGTTTATCGACTTTGTAGCTCTTGCTATGTGATTGGTACCCGTGATCATGGAAGCATAAACTCAGAGACCTACTTACAGACTCTGAAAGCTAAAAGCAAGTGCCTTCTTACTCTTAAATTACCTCATCCAACTTATTTCTTTAGGATACGAACACGATCTAAAACAAATTACTTCGACTTTGTATCACATTATATAACACATTCAGAGTAAAGTTAAAATGGAAAATTTTCAACTTAAATCGTGTTTCGGAGATGGGAAATCTCATTTTAGAGTGATCGTCTAAGAAACGTTTGATGTTGTTTTAAATTCATTTTATCATAAATAAATAATTAACTTTGAAAATATATATAACTAGCTTCAATGCTCCTATATTATGACATGGGTATTATTAATTAAGTAAGTATATTATAACATATAAATTTGTCTTTTTCGTTAATTGTGTACTGAGAAATGGAATTTTAACAACACCTAAACTCCGTAACATATTTGTTCCGACCCGGGAATCGAACCCGAGACCTCAAACGCAAGCACAGCAGGCGCGTAAGCTACCACCGCGCCATCGAGGTAGTTATTGTATTTACTTTTAAAACATATCTTTGATATTGAATATTCAATAATAATTATAAAAGGTTTTAAATGAACTATTTTTCTTAATTCATATCTCTAATAAAATAGTTCATGCCGACAAAGCTACACTATAGTAATTGAATATGAAACAAATGAAGTGCTACGGATAAAAATAAATTAACCCATCCATTTTAGTTCAAGGTTAACGTTGTCAAATATACAATGATATTAACAAAAGTAATTCCATTTCTCCAAAACAACTTTCATGTAATACAAACTGACAATACGCATAACGAGCTATTGGCACTGCGCCAGTCCCTGAAATGAACAACCTGGGAGTATTAAGGCACATAGTATACTGAAAGAAGGTGAAAAATTGCTTTCGTTATTAAAATTATTTAAAAATAATGTACCTCAAAATTAAAAAAGTATAAAAAATAAAAAATGCCTACAAAAACCTCATATTCAATGACATATAAGGAATACATTGTAAGGATTAGTGGTTTTTAAAAAAAGTGTTTTTACGAAGCTTTAAAGCCATTACTTAAAATCTACAATTAAAGCTAGTACATATAAAATCTTTGTTATATTGTGTCACCTAATATATAAAATTATCGTGTCGCGATTTTCTAGTTTTTTTTAATGTGTTTACTGTCCTATCTAATAGTGAAAACCATGCTTAGATCATTATGCCAAGCATTATTACTGTCCTATCTAATAGTGAAAACCATGCTTAGATCATTATGCCAAGCATTATTTTTATGTATGGCCCTGCTGAATGATGACTCTACTCTGTCTGGTGGAAAGCATAAGCAGAATCCAGGAGTGGTGGTCACCACTCTAAATGCGAATGCAGATATTGCAACAATGCAGCACGACAACCCATCGGCCGAACGGCCTAGTGATGTTTCAGCATCATTGGGCCTACGGTCTCGCACACACACAACGAAACACGACATTACGAACGCTGTTACGTTGAATTTCAGTGCGTATTAGAAGGTAATAATAATCATCCTTGCATGATTGAAAAGAGACAGATAAAGTTGTATTAGTATACTTAATAAATTATATTGCAGGAGTCTTTAAAAAAAGAGTAGAGTCCAAAAAGCATACCAAATTGATGCTTTTATTGTAAGGTAAGAGGGTCGCCTTAACACCGTATCGTCGAAACGAGCTCACGAATGTTGAGAGTTACATCACATAAAACAGTAGGTAGCTGTTTCATTAAATGCTAATGACAGTGTGAGGTACTCTCTCGCGAGTAATTACCGCAGTCTCGATTTGCTATTTTTGAAGCAATTTATTTTGACTTACATAAAGTGGGGAATTTGCTGATCCCGAATCCCGCTCATGGAAAGTGCCGGCCGAAAGTTTCATTGTTGAAATTGATGGACTGTATTATAATAGTGAGACAGACGTTACTATTGTACAACAATAAACATTAATTCGTTACAATAAGAAAAATACTTTGTCTATTAAACTTTCACGAGAAAACCTCTGGAGACACATTTTAATAAAATTACAGTATTGTAATGTATCTTCAAAATACTGTTCCATATATAATGATTTGAAAGTATATCTGATTTTCTGTAATGCTTTCGTAACCAAACCACTGGACAGATTTCAAACTTTGACATGCAAATATTTTGATTCTTCAGGAATGCAAGCGGAACCGCGGGTAAAAGCTACTACTTCATATAACTAAGACCTTTAGCTGTCATTACGCACAAAACTTTTGTGTACAGCAATGGAACTAAGGCCTGAAGCTAGTGCTTTAGGCTTTAGTTCCGTTTAAGTATTAGGACTTTACTTTCGTAAGTAGAAGAATATTTAAGAAGCTATTTTAACTAATAACCGACAAGATCTGACGACATTTTGAAGACATTAGATAAAAAACCTATGTCTACCATAGAGCAAAACAAGCCACCGGTTACTTTATGTAGTCTAGGTCTAGTATAAGAGATTGTGTGATTGTATCTGTAGACAAAAAGCAAAACCTTTGTACCCTTTTTTTCGAAAACTGTGATAATGTGTGTGAGAATGAACTACTATGTGACTACAAGTTTAAATAAAACAATAATATAATTTGAATAAAATCCAATGAGTGTTTCCATTCTCTTTATGTATATTGTCACTAACGCAATGAGTTATCGGTAAGAAAATGTATTTTGAAACAAAACTGACAGTCTTACTAATTAGCATATATTGAAAAAACGCTATCATATGCGGAAGAACGCTACTACACACACACATCTGCAGCATAATCACAACATTGCAGCAGTAGATATGAAAACTAAATATAATTAACATGTCGTTTACATTGCACGTGTAAGATAAAGTTCATTTTAATATAATCAATATCAAAAGACCTTGTGACTTCCAGATATATAACATAAATACTCTACAACTTAAGTTGAATATTGTGGCTATGCATTGACTGCCTCGGTGGCGCAGTGGTAGCGTTTGACTGGTGTGCTTGAGGTCTACTGCTTGATTCCCGGGTCGGTCAAATGTTTGCATGATTTGTAAATACTTATTTCGGAGTTTGGGGGTTGTTTATAATTAGTACGTATCTACAAAAAACTACATAAATACATATATATATATATATA